>JACAXG010000065.1:502128-623271 GCA_018881555.1 Amblyornis subalaris
AAAAGAAAAGAAAAGAAAAGAAAAGAAAAGAAAAGAAAAGAAAAGAAAAGAAAAGAAAAGAAAAGAAGAAAAGAAAGAAAAGAAAAGAAAAAGAAGAACTGATAATGGATCAATTTTCTTGAATATCTGGAAGAAAAATGCGGGATCTGAATTTAAAGTTTATCTGAGAAACAGTGGAGAACAAATCGCTCTGGTTTTGCTTTTATTGATGTCAAATCACATTTTAGCAGATTAGAGGAACTAATTCAGAACACAGCCTGGTTTTGTGTTCTTAATCTCTCTTTGGATACTTTGCTTAATGCTTTAGCCTGTGTGTGCATATAGTCTTACTAGACTCCAACAGATGGTCTGTATCGAAGTTTTTCTTGAAAGAACTGTGACTAATGTGAGCTGGCCTCATTAATCAAATGTGGCCTGTATGGAAATATTCTCTAGCTGTGAACTGAGTAATTTCAAAAGGCCTGAGTTAGAAAGGACAAGCTTTGTATAAACACATGTTCTTTCTTTTTTTTTCTTGTGCGTGTATGTCTGTGAGACAGAGAGTACTAAAAGAATATATGTTTTGGGGGATTGCTCTTAAGGTATGCCCTGTAGTCACAGTTTCTCTATAAAGAACAATAAATTTCACTAACTTGTGTCAATGAATGGCTTTTGGTTTAGGTCTTTTAAAAACAGAGGATTTTGGTTTGATTTGCTTTCTCTTTTTAGAAATATTTCTGCTCTTAATATGATACTTTTTGGGAAGACACTTAACTTTCAAAGTATAAAGGTTAGAGATGAGAAAATGGCATTCTGCATTCCCTCCTAGAAGCAGTGATCAGTCAACTCTACAGCCTTGTATAGTAATGTGTAGCTTCTCTGGTTTGGACAGCATCCCACTGTCCTTGCACAAACTGGATAATGCTGAGCAGGCCATCCTGGCCATGATACACTGTTCACACTAGTGTTGGTCCACTTCTGAAAGCAATGTCAAAAGACCTTAAGCTAGATGGATAAACCAGAAGGAGATGAGAATGTATTAAAATCCCATAATGTTTTCGTGACCATGTCACCACTAGCAGTCTCACTAATGCCAAACAGCTGTATTAAAACCAGCGTGAGACTGGCAGAGAGATGCCTACCTGTACATAGACTGAACTGGCAGCCTGGAAATGAGATTTTTTCTGTTTCAGATCCTGTGCTGGGCTGTTGTAAGAGATCAAAAAGGTGATTTTAAACTTACTTTGACTTTGGAGGATACTTCATTCTGCATTCTCCTATGAAAGCAATCTTGGTAGGACTTTACCACATATAACAATGTAGCACAGTGTAAGCATAGGCCATGAATTTGACTCTGCTGCCATTACATCGACAGAAGCTTGCTCCACAAATAACCCCACTGTAATACAGTGGACTGTTTCCTCAGCTCTGTTGTTATTATTAGTAATATACAACAAGGCCAAAATGCAGCTCTTGTTTAAAATTCTTCATTGCTTTTTCACTTGACAGTTATGAGGACACAATAGCCCCCTTGACATCTGTTTGAAAAATGAATTCTATTCTACTTAGCAAATTTAGCTTATACTGCACTGCTGTGAAAACCCTTAATGATAAGATTTAATGGATGCTAGAAAGATTGCTTAAAGATCCTACAATTGTTGATAGTCAGGTTAGACAGAACTAATACTGAGAGATGAAATTGCAAAAATAGTAGGGAAAGAAGGCTATTGCTAAGTTATGATCATATTGAGGATGTTGGGCAAGAGGGTGAAGTTTGGAGTGACAAATCTGAACCCATTGCTCAAGAACTGGAAAATGCATTTGAATATTGTCCAGTGGTTTGGATTAATGCAGAGATACTGTATAGGTCAATTAAGTGAATTTAAATTAAATTCATATTGAAGTCCAGACTAGTGGTGTTTGCACCTCAGGAATACTTCTACCACTGCAAATGCAATAGGAAAAAATTACCATGAATGTAAAAAAAACCCAACCAAGCAACAAACCCAAACCAATCATTTGTAAGATAGTAAAAGTTAATGAAGACAAAAATAACAGTATGTACAAATCTACTAAACTGACCGCTCTGAATTGTTTGGCAGAAGATATTAATCTGAACAATGTTGATTTTTATATAGCCAAATTCATATTCACATAGCTTAAAAGAAAAAAAACCAAACAAACAAAACCACCACCACCAACAACCAAAACAAACAAACCCAACCAACAAAAAGCCACTTATGTCACACTTCATTAGATGGAAAAGAGTATCCTACAATCAGCGACAACACGAAGGAACATAATATCACGGAGACAGTAGAAAGTGACCTTTCTACTAGTGCTGTGCTTTGAAGGGATATTGTTTGATTACTTAAGCATGGCAACCAAGTCATGTTAGAGAAGATGTTTCTGAGGAATTTTTTATGGGGTCATTGCTGAGGGCCTTTTTCCAGTGACTCTGACATGTGCTAGACACACTGCAGCACACTTGCAGTCTTTTGGAGACCAGCCAGGGATTCCTGAGGTAACAGAAACCAACAGAGAAACACCAGGGAAATATCTCAAAGAAATTAAGGTGTGCTCCTCTAGGAAGGTGACATGGCCGATAGCCCAACTGAGGTGCCTTTATACCAATGCACACAGCATGGGCAGCAAACAGGAGGATTTGGAAGCCAACATGCTCTCATTACTGAAATTGGTGGGATAAATCCCATGACTGGAGTGCAGCTATTGATGGCTAGAGGCTGTTGAGAAGAGACAGGGGAGGAAGGAGACACAAAGGGATTGCCCTCTACATCAAGAGGTGGATTGAGTGTGGAGAGCTCTCTCTGAAGAACAGAAATGAGCAGGATGAAAACCTGTGGGTCATCAGAGACCAAGGCAACAAAGCAAAGCGAGTGGTTGGTGTCTACTACAGGCTATCTGACCAAGGAAAGCCTATTGATGAAGTCTTCTTACTCCAGCTGCAGGAGGCATTACACTTTCAGGCTCTTGTCCTGCTAAGAGACTTCAACCAACCTGACATTTGCTGGAAAAGTAGCACAGCAAGCTGTAGGCAGTCCAGGAGACTCCTGGAATGCATGGACGATTAACTTCTTGATCCAGGAAGTAGACAACCCTACCAGAGTGGATACAATACTGGGTGTGATGGTCACCAATGTGAGTGAGATAATTGGGGACATCAAGACTGGAGGCAGCCTGGGCTGCAGTGGTCATAGACTGGTGGAGTTTGCAGTCCTCAGGGATATGGATCAGGTAAGGAATAAAGTTAGGCCCCTGAACTTTAGGACAGCAAGCTCCCAGCTTTTCAAGGAGATAGTCAATAGGATTCTCTGGCAGACTGCCCATCAGGGACAAGGGAGTGTAACAGAGCTGGCAGATCTTTGAGGAAGCCTGCCATAGAGCACAAGAGCTAGCAATCGCCAGAAGCAAGAAATCAGACAAGGCAGGCAAGACTGGCATGGCTGAGTAGGGAACTGCTGGTCAAACTAAAGAGAAAGAACGAAGTGCAGAGACAGCGGAGACAAGGACAGGTAGCCTAGGAAGAGTATAGAAATGAAGTTCGGTTGAGTACAGATGGGTTGAGGAAGGCAGAGAGGAGATGGAACTGAACCTGGGAAGAGACACAGAGAATTACAGAATTCTACAGGTACATTAACCAGAAAAGGAAGGTCAAAGAAAATTTAGTCCCCTAATAAACACTGCTGGAAAACTGGTATCAGCAGATGAGGAGAAGGCTGAACAACTTTTTTGCCTCTGTCTTCATTGACAACCTCTATGCCCACACCTCTTGAATGGATGTACAACAGGATGAGGAGTGGGAGAGCAAAATGCTTCCCACTGTTGATGCCTTAAGTATTAGCTTTTAGATTTTTCTAATCCTGCACTGTACTAACATAATTCTGAACTCCATATTATGTGCTAAGCAAGCTCTCTTCACATTTTGGTTAGACAAAACAATCCCTTCTGGGCCTGGGAGCCAAGGTCACCATCCTAGGCCTAAGTATAAACAGAAGTGAATTGGGAGGGGGGTGAATGGAGGAATATTACTTAATTACCTGGAACTATAATTGGACAATTAACCCTGATATGCAAATGTACCAAACTTATATCTGTGGGGAAAACTCATGACCGGAGCCCTCCTGGGGTCCATCTTGGGTCCAGCCTAGCTGAAGCTTTGGCCTTCGCCAGGCTCTGCACTGCCCAAGGTGTACCTGTTGAAGTTTTCAATAAATTCCTACCTTCATTCACTTTGCTTAGTCTCTGTTTCAGATACTCCTATTTTAGGCATTGCTGTAAGTAAATATCAGGTTCATGACCACCTGAGGAACCTGAATCTGCATAAGTCTCTGGGATCCAATGAGATGCATCCCAGATTCCTGGGGGATATATCTGATGTGGTGCCATGATATTTGAAACATCTTGGCAGTCAGGTGAAGTCCCAGGTGACTGGAAAAATAATGATACATGAATGATACAAAATAATTATACATAAAACTGCTCCCATCTTTGAAAATGATAGAAAGTCCTGGGAACTACTGACCTGTCAGCCTCACCTCTCTGCCTGGGAAGGTCATGGAACAGATACTCCCAGAAGCTGTGCTAAAGCACATGGAGCACAGGGAGGTGATTCGAGACAGCCAGCACAGCTTCACCAAGGGCAAGTCCTGCCTGACCAACCCAGTGGCCTTCTATGATGGAGTGACTGCATCAGTGGACAAGCAAAGGGCTACAGATGTCATTTATCTGGACACCTGTAAAGTCTTTGACACAGCTCCCCACAACATTCTTGTCTTTAGATTGGAAAGGGATGGATTTGATGAGTGGACTGTTGGATAACTCACTGGACGATTGCATTCAGAGGGTAGTGTTCAACAGCTCAGAGTCCTGATGGATGTCAGTGACAAGTGGTGTGCCTCAGAGGTCTGTAATGGACCAGTGTTATTTAATTTCTTCATTAATGACACAGACGAGTGCACCCTCAGCACATTTGCAGATGACACCAAGCTGAGTGGTGCTGTTGGCATATCTGAAGGACAGGATGCCATCCAGTATGACTGCTGTTTAAACTTATTATTTTAGTCTCATTTTGTTCCTGTTGTGTTTAAACAGCACATTGTTGAAGCTCCTATTCCTCATAATAAATATCACTAGATGTCYTGATTTTTCCTGTCTTTCTTCCTTGTTTTCCTGATTTCTCTCTTCATGCTGTGAAATATGCAGGCTTTAATTTAATGCCAAACTTAACGGAAAAAAGGAAACAAAAAAATATTAAAAATCATTCTGGAGTTTCATTTTCTTATCTCGGAATTGAGTACAACACACACACGATAGAGTATAAGATTGTGGGATGCAGCTTCTTGTTTGGCATGTTGACTCCTGGTTCCTTTATAATCTCATGCTTTATGATTTGCAGATCATCCTGTAGATTTTCCCTTGCTTTTTTTCCCTTTTTTTCTCTTTTATGCTCATGAAAGTTATGGGCTTGTTTGTTTTGTTTAGTTCATGGAGACAAGTACATTTTTTCACTCAGTCATGAAGCTGGCAAAGACTAAAATCTCAGAGGTTTAGCTTCTTTGTGAGAGATTCTTCTTCCAGCAGCTCACATCTAATTTTCTTTGTATACCATCGTCTAGATTCGCAAGGTAGTGCTTATTGGTAGTGACCTGCCAGACATCCCAGGTCTTAAGGATGAATGAATAAATAACTTTGCTGAACGCTGCTGAATATGTGATAATGCAATCAGTATTCTTGCCAACTGAATTGAAAATGAGATGTTGTGTCTTCAGGGACCATTGTACCCTTTTGTAAATGCTTTTTTTTTTTTTCTATTTTCTTTTAAATGCATCAGATACATGTGAGCTAAGCAAAAATGTCCATTATAAATTAAAATAGCTTTGCACCGTAGATTAGGTGACCACTTCTGATTTGGCAGTTAAAGTTCAATTTGCATCACTGCTTAAGAAACAACAGACAAAAATATGTTTTGTTACTTTTTTATACAGTTAAAATTATTACTGATAATTAAATACACAATTTTACATTCAGAGCAATATATAGAGGATGAAGTAGAACAAAGGGCAGGTTACACTACATATTAATATTATCCCAAGGCAGATCAGATCAGCTAATTTCCAAGATTTGCTGAAGACAGCAGGATGTTTGGTAGACTGGCAAAAAGTCGGATGATACTAATCATGCTAATATATAATTCTTAGAATGTGAATGCTAATCAGTCCTGTACAGATTGGTTGCATATAGGTGCACAAGAAATAGTACAAAGAATTGTTGGCCACTATTTTTTAGTAAACATTAGAGGAAGATTTTCCCCAAAAACATACAAGAATTCTGATATTCTCCTTGGAAAATCTCACAAGGGACGTGTATGACTTACAGACTGTATATCACTTCCACTGCAACTGCTATAGTCAATGACTTTGAACCCAGAAAGGAGTGAATAAATCAGATATCTCTGCTCATTAGGAGGGGTGAGCATGAAGCTGAAACATAAACTGAAGCTATTTGTAGCAATGATGATTCCTTTCAGCTGAAAAAATAACACAGGTGGTTCTCTACTTCAGCCCTCCTGACTGTGAAGTATTTTGTTGTTCAGAATGAAGCAGGGGAAAAAAAAAACAAAAAGAAAACAGAAAACTAACAATACAGGAATACTCCTTGCTGGAGCTGCAGAATGCTGGAAAGGCATCCAGCTGTAGTAGACCCTCAGTGAAATTACCCACCAAGATATGCAGCTTTTGGGGAGCTGGTGATGTCATTTAACCCTGCTGCATACTATGAAGAATTAGAGCAGCAGGTCAGTGACTAGCTCAGACAGCAGTACCTGTACTGACTGAAATTAGTTTATTGTATTTTACTATGGACAGCCAAAATTAGAAGAGGAATAAGGAATAATATTATTTACATTGTAAAACCTTCACACTCCTGAAGAGTCCTCACTTAGGGTGCTGTGTGACTCTGTGTTGTCTGAACCAAGCCACATCCTGCCGGTAAGGGCAGATAAGGTTTTCAGAGTAATTGTGTAGCTATTCTGTGCATGGATAATGAAATAGGACTGAGGGATGGGAAAATAATTTCAAAGTTCATTGTATGAACCAGAAAATCTTGGTTCAGAGGAGGAGAACCAGGACTGGATTTTCAAGAGCTAGCCAGCAACGTTTTTCTCTTACTTATTGCTCCTGCTGTTTTTCCCCTGGTGACATAAATGTGAACTTTCTGTCCCATCTCCAGCCCTCAGGACTTTATTACTCTGTGCCTGACAATGTTCTCTGGGACTGAGTGATATGTAAACTGGCTTCATTCCAGAAATGTACTATTTTACTATGACATAAATATGAAGATGCACTTCAGCATGAGATGAGGATGTAATTGTGTGTCTTACACCAGAGTTTAGCCTTTTCCAACTGCAGAAGCATTTTGTGGCTGTTTCCCAGCCTGAACATATAGTAATTGTATCTAAGAAATATTTCTGCCTTTCATTTATTTTGGTAGATAGCACTTTTGAATTTGTCAACTAATGAGTGCTAAAAATTGTACCATTTCTTGTTTTCTGGAGTCAGGAGTAGGAAGAGATAACTCCCACCTGTTATCTTCCTTAAAAAAACACTTTATTTTCTCTTTATTTTGAAAAATCCTTCTGTCCCTTCAAAAGTAAGGTGATACCAAATGCAGGTATAGAGAAGTACAATATAAAACCTGACGTGGAGAATTACAGAACGACAAGGAGCTCTGCAGATGTCTATAGAGTACGTCCTACAAAATATAGTGTGATATATAAAATAATCATCATGTCCACATCACCTTCAGGTTACTATTCTTGTCTCAGATATTTCTCTTTGTATCACAAAGAGAACTTTTGGCACTGAGGAACTGAATGGTTAATATATTCATGACATCTATCCAATGTATGTATCAGGATACTTGTAAAGATACTGGATGCTTAACCAAAAACAATTTTAAGGGGAATAATGAGTCCAAACAGTTTCAAAATATTCTCAATTTTTCAAATTTTTTTTTATTATTTTTATTTTTTATATTTAAACATAAGAGTTTTCTCACTGGATGATTTTCCCCCCTTTTCTTGTCTTCTCTTTCCTTTTTTATCTTTTTCATTTGCTATAGTGAAGTAGACATAACCAGCTTTTTGAGAGATATGTTCTGCTGGTCAAGTTTTGATTCTGAATAGCTCACAGATTTCCTGACAGCCATAAGTATGCAAGCTCAGTGGGTATTTGTGCTCTCTAGTATCTATAAATATACTGCAGATTTTGATTGTTTTATGATGGAAGTTTATTTTATTTTATTTTTGCCTTCACAGTTGGCTTTGGTTTGGGGGTTTTTTCTGCTTTATAGACCCTTGTCTTTTTATTAGTTCAATGTTCCCTGTTGATTTTATGTTTTATATTCCTGCTGTCACTACCAGCATCTCACTGTAAACAAGAATGTTGTATCTCAGTGGGTTATTTTCTGTTAATAACCTGTGATACAGTATATAAATAAAACAGAGAGGAGTTCACAGGTGCAATTTATTAGAGTTATTGCAATGTGACTTCAGTAATGTGCTCAAGTTCTTTAAAAACTTTGCTGTGTTCTGAGTTGAAGACGACAGCTATATATTGCAGTTCATGAGAGAAAAATAAATATCAGTGTAATGAAATATATCCAAGTCCAACTCAATCATAATTGCAATTTTTCAGTGTCAATACTTGGAGACCTATATGTACCTCACAATAATTCAAACAAAAGTACACCAGTAAGGTAGCACATTATTCAGGTTAGACTGGAAGAATTAAACCAAATGAAATGGCAAACCACACAAAATATTTAGTCCTCCCTATACTTACATCACTGTTAACTACATGATAGCATATTTTAATCCTGGTACTCCCCTCCTAACCTTCGCAATATAGAATCGTATTTCAGACATATGTTGTAGCTATGGAGAAGAGCTGTGTAAAACAAGCAAAGCATAATTCAGAGATTGTTCCACTCTTATTCAAAGTTGCAGTGAAGTTCCTAAATTACTCAAATTAATTTTTCAGCACACTTTTTAGAAAATCCAAGGTGAAAGCCAAAATTTTATCGGTAATAATGTATCTGCTTCTCCACAAAAAAAGAATAGAGCTGTCAGCACTGAAATGCCTGTAAAGGCCACTGTGCTTTTCATCATTCACTGCTGCTAATAAGAAATTAGATCAGAGAATCTAGTGGTTGATGTGAGTCAGATTAAAGGAAAAAGACAAAGTGCTCAGAACAGCTAAAAAGCAGTGTTCACCCCACTCTTCCTCATCCTTATAAGCTGATATGTTGGCTCAAATAAAAGCCATCCTGAATGTTTTGGAATCACTTACCATTTTCAGAAGTCTGTCATAAAAGAATATTTTAGAACTCTTTCAACTCAATACTATGAGTTTTATATGTTCAACATTATACCTCATGCTCTTTTCTAAGATTAATTTATAATCATTATCTTCTCTAGACATTGACATCACTCCACAGAGAGGGCAGGTGGTACAATGCAAATATGACCAGAGCTTTTGGCTAGACACACAGCTAAAGGAGAAGCTTTCCATTTAAGGAAAACTGATGGCCTATCTTGCACCTCAAATAATGTAGATTACTGACACAGAAAAGCAAGGTTATTGAAGGTGTATGAACTGGAGCTATTGCATACCTGTGGAAGCTGGAGATACCAGAAACCTTATTTTGGTGAAACATCAAGTTGCCCTGTCTTACCCAATCTACAATTTACAGAATCTATAATCATATATCCTTTGTGTCTCATGTAAGGGGGACAGCTGACCTAGAAAGATAAATTTGTTTTTGTTAATTATTTTTGTCAGCAGAGTTATTTTGCATAAAGGACCTTTTACGCTAGTTATCTTTGATTTTAAATCTCCTTTGCTGACATTAACAATTTCATTCTCAGGAACGAAATTCTCTCAATGACTACTAACAAATATATGTTACTAGATGCTCAGCCAAGAACCATGCCTGTCCCAGGGTTTGCTGTAAAAGCCTTTGTGTATTGCTGACATATGCATAAGCAAATTTTACCTTCCTATGCAGGAATGAGTCCTGTGGCATTTGTGAACATTAAAGTTCAAGTTTTTTTTAGCAGGCAGCAGAAACTGAGGGAGGGTAACACCATGAAGGCAGTGCTTAGGTCCTATCTCAACTCCTGCCTTGTGAGTTGCTGGGAATGCTACTGCCAATATTAAATGAACAAGATCAGGCTTGTTTCTCCTGTGTAGGTGCAATTGGGATTCAATGACAAATGTGACATCTCCAGCAGAGAGAGCCTTCGTTGGCCTCAGAGAGAACAGATTCTAGTCTTGTACAATGAAAGTTTCTGATTGTCTTACAAGAAAGGAAAATCTCTTTTAACTTAAGCAACTAACACATCATCTATATTACTACCATGATAGTTCTGGGCAAAAGATATAGAATCCTAGAGGGGTTTCTTATTATTAGTTTAATTGCAGCTCTTTCAAGATCACCTTTAAATCCTATGGAAATATTTGTCATCCTTTCATAATACTCTGTGGGACTTGTAGGAGAAAGTCAAACAAAATGTAAGAACATAGGCAAATGTAATTTAAAATCCCTCAAAAAGGTATGCATATTTTTTCATTTTCCAGTTTTCCTTTTGTTAATATTTATATTATTTTTCTGTTTGGAGATATAATATTTCTCTTTTCCCATTATTTACACTGTGGATTTTTTTTTTTCATGATATTATAACAAACGCACCACATATGAACTGGAACTCATACCAGGATATGTCTTAGGAACACCATTAATCCTGGTCATTTTTAAATACAGGGAGGATCCAAAGGCAACCACTGCCTGTTTTTCTAGAAAGTGGAATTTTGCTCTTTAGTACGCAGATATGTTGTAACCATTTTTACATCTATGATAAACCAAACTGCAGATTAAGAGTTTATTCTTCCTCTGGACAAACAAATAGGCTAAAATGTATCAGTTGCTGCATGTACCAGAGTTTTCATGCAAGGCCCTCACACTTTGTGTATATGAAGTGCTATGAGGATACATCTGAAATGTCTGTCTGGTAACATTACATACATGAGAGCTAGAAACGTGATTTATCTTTGCTAGCATTTTCAACGAGTATGCACCTCATTACAGAAATTTTTTTTGACAGCATATTATTAATTAAAAAATAAATTTTCAACCTGTTTTCTTTAATCTTTAAACTGTCATGTAAGAAGGAACTCTTACGAGCTGCCACCTCAACTGAGGAACCTGACCAGTCCAGAGAAGGGAAGATATATTTGTATTATTGTTCCTAGAGAAGGGAAGATACATTTGTATTATTATTCACTTCTTTATGCACAGTTGACATCAGACCCATGTGATGGTCAGTGTTGAAGCTTCTGGGATCTGTTCTTTCTGAAAGCTGTTTTATCACTTGCAATACTCAAAGGTGTGTTAGTTCATCATCCCAAGATGTTACATACTTGTCCTGCTGTCATCCACCACTTGTCTATGATGTCTAAGGTCTGCATGGTCTGAGTGCTAATTGAATAAATACTGTTACAGCCTGGGCACTTAAACCTATGGCTAAACCAAGATTCTTTTGCTCTGGGTAGGTGCAAAGGAGAAAATTCCAACCAAATATTCTCAAGAGGTAAAAACACACAAAACTTTACTGGCAAACTATAGAAAATTAAGAAATGTTGGCAAAAGAATAAATACTACATAACATCACTTATCCCAGCATAGACTTAGCCCATTGAACATAGAAAACCTTATAACCCATTCAATGTTATGTTCCATGAGAAGAGAGTTAAAAGAAGAAAGGGAGAAAAACAGAAAGACAAGAAAGATGTAGAAAAACAGACATAGCTACCAGCTCCTGGGCTCCAGCAATATAAAGCTCCAAGATGGAAGTAGGGTTAAAGGACAACTTTGCTTGCCTCGTGGTGAGACTTCTTGAAGCTTTGGCCCACCCTGGGCCTTCCTCCCAGGTGGGACTTCAGGTCTTGCAGCCACTCAGTGGTGGGTAAGGTGACACTGAGGGGCTGCCTCCAGTGTCCCAGGACTGACAGACACCAAGGGGCTGGGGGGCATGGGGGTGGGCCACCACCCCACCAAAGCAGGGCCTGACCTACCCCCTACCACACATTCCAAGCTCCCAAGATGTCTCAAAACAAATCACGTTTTCCAGTCTCTGGCAAATGCAAAACATATGGGAGGGACAAATATTTGTAAGTACTTTTAAAATGCTCCTAGTTCCTCAGGACTACATCGTTATGTGTTGTCAAGGCCTTCTGTGTTATTAACTTGGAAACAACAGTGTGTGAATGGCTTGTGGATGTCAAGTTTTCCTAGGTGTTCTCTAATCCACTTTTCTTTGACCAAGTGAAACTTCCAACATTGTTTACCCTGGTCTCCTGTGTCAGAGATCCCTGAAGGCTGGTCTGGCCATTGAAGAAACATGCAAAGAAGGCATTTGGTTCCTCTGCCTTCCCTGCATCTTCTGTTTCCAGGGTATTCCCTTCATATAGTCCTGGGCTCACATTATCCTTAATTTTCCTTTTTTCCTTTTGTTATTGAAGTATTTGAATAAGCCCTTCTTGTTTTCCTTCACATCCTTGGCCAGATTTAATTCCAAATTTCTGAGTGAATTTTTTTGTCAGCTTAGATACTCAGTTAAACTGCATTTTACTCTGCATTTTCTCAGCTGTATGCAGCTGCTACAAGCACATTTACTTAGCTGGGGAAGTTCTCTTACATACCTGAACTCACAGGTATGGTTTAAGCATTTCAAAGAAAAAATCGAACTGCCAGGAAAGCTTATGATTCGTCAAACCTGGTCTACTGGAAAGTGCCCCTGCCCACGGCAGGGGATTGGAGCTATATACTTATTAAGGGCCCTAACCATTCCATGATTCTAAAAAATCAGTTTCTGATCAGGTGTTTCCATTTCTAATTACAGGCAAATTCTTTTGTCTGCCTCCTTATTACTGTTATATGTCATATTGAACATTAATTCCCTATATTCTGTTTTTAGGCAAAACGTTTTAACTACTCAACACTAAAACTTTGTGGAGAATGAAAACATTGCATCAGTAGGCCCTTATTCCCAGTGATGATGTATGATAACAAGCATATAAAATATTTAAATAAAGCAGTGTTCCTGACTACATTTGCAATTTCATAGAAGACTTAATGGAAATTAAATGACAGGCTTCTAATCCCTTCAGTTTTCTGGAAATTTATGAGAAAAAGACATAAATAACAATTAATTAACCTAATATGCCTTTGTATTTGAAATTTCTGCATTTTCATATTCTTTCGAAACTCTATTTATCAGGAGATAAGGAAAATATATATATCTGTATATGCATTATACGGTTTATGAGTGGATATCAAAATAAACTTATAACAGTAGTATGAAAAAAAAAGTGTATGCTTTAGCATAAATTCAGATTTTCTTAATCTTTGGTACCAGGTGAGGCTAGTGAATTTTTAAATCTATGTGAAGTTAAATGAATTTTACATACCTATTTCAGCTACCCATATTGCACTAACTCCTTGGACTTAACACAAATGTACACCTAGAAACAGAAGGGTTTTTTTTTCCTGGAGATTTGTTAATGCTTTATGCTGTTGTCTGAAAACCAGAAATTGAAGCTTTGAAAGTATGAAGTACTTATATAGGCGAGCTTATCCATTTATTTAGCTTTGTGTTTTTCACTTACTGAGTTACTATTCAGTTTTGATTTCATGTTAATTGCTTTGCTTTTAAAGTTCCAGGCAGTTACTGGATAATTTCACATGCAAAGAGGTTAAAGCTAAATCATGTAGACGAACAGGAGAAGCTTTCTTTGAGAATGCTGTTGGAGTTTGGCTTCCATGTCACGTACAGGGCCATAAAATGTGAAATAGATGTCTCCCTCTGAAAGCTCTGCAGTGAGAGAATAGTCTTAAAAACAGGGGGAGGGGAGGTTTAGAAAATAATAAAAAACCCTCCACAACATACAAAGTCTTATAGTATCTGATAGATACTGTAATTAAAATGTGCTAAGTTAATATGAGCTTACATATTTTAAGGAATTTTTTAATGTCAACAGATCAGTGGATAAATTTTGTAAATCTATTCAATGTGCAAGAAATCCACTCCTCCAGCCTGGTAATACTGTATTTTAGCAATTGTTGTGGTATAAAATCAGACTTCAATGGGAATGCATCAGTTAAAACCAATAGGAAGCAATGGTGCTTTCTTTGTGATAAATTGACACTAAAGAAAAATTCTTGGTAATCTCCTATATTATTTAGAGGAGCAGTGATCAAAGGAAGAGACATTCAAAGAAATAGAACTCTCGTATATTCTGTACTGATGCAGAGTTACTGTCAGTAATGGTGAATACAATTACTACCAGGGAATGCTGGGGAAATGCTTTTAAAACTCACATTTATAAATCTTTGCTGCAAGTTAGAAGAAGGAGAGTAAAAGGAAGCCAGATAATTTTGAGATACGTGCTACTACTTATGATAGTTTAATTACACTGCTACTTTTTCCTGTGAAGTGATGTTTTGTCAATGCATTGCTTTTTACACAGCCGCTGGATGGGCAGTCAATTTCATTACAATTATCTTGCTATTTAAAAAAAAAATTGGATTTTAATTTTCAAAAGAATGTCCTCTTCCTTCATATTAATAATAATAAAAAATTTTCTTCCTTCTCACACATGCACCAAAAAGGGAGGCTGTAGAAGTTCATGGTTTTTTGCAAAGTTTCTGCACATTGTCAACGGTGGTCCAATCTTCATCAAAATTTCACCCTGATTCTTGTTGACAACAGTGAACACTATGGAAAAGTGCTGCATAAAGTATAAAACTGTGTGTAAACTTCAGATTATTTATTTCCTGGATGTAGGCTAAGCAAGACAAACTGTTACTGTTCTGGTGTCTCCCTGGGGTCTGAGGATCAAGCATAAGAGCGGATAGAAAAGCTTCAACAGCAATGATTGATACAACATTACAAATGTCATTCTCATATTTTCTTCCTTCTTAGTAATGCAGCAAGCACTCCCAAAATTCACCMTTCAACTTCTTTTCTGGTGTGACAGGAAGGAGATGAAATTTTTATTCTTTTATTTGCAATACTCTCAAATTAATCAAAATACCAGATTCTTATTCTACAAGATTTATTAGAAGTACTTAAGAAGAATTTTATGTTGAATCCTGTGACTCACATAATTCTTAATTTCCAGAAAAGCAAAACTTTGTTTATGATAACATATATCAGAATTAATTTTCTGTGAAATAGAAAACCAGTCAAAATACTGATTGCTATTCATCATTTTTTGTGAATTTATCATCTCTCAATATATTTAATGTCTTTCTTAAAGCAATACTTTATTTAATCTATAATAAAAAACAATATTCATTACTTTACATGCAAATATATTTTTTAAAATAAGGACTTTTTATTGTGGATCTTGTAACTGAGGCTGGAATAAATGACCTTTCATATTCTGAAAAACAGAAAACTATTTCTTGTGAATTCCATAATGTTTTTGCAATTCCTATTATGAAAATTACCTCGTGCATGCTTTTGAATATTTGCTGTTGACAATACCAAAGTCATAGAGTTCAACAGTCCCATTTGTTTTGAACAGTGATGAACCACTTTGCAAAACAATTCATTAAACTTATCTATGCAAAAGGTCTGTAAGGTATGTCTACCCCAGTGATTTAGTGTAAACTTTGTTTGTAACTGATCTCAGCAGCACAGAAGACAAAGAAAAAAATAGGCATGGGGTTATGTGTTGGACAGAGTTTCCACATCCCTCTAAATCTTGTGATTTTTCTACCAGCAAGAGGGGAGTATTCAGGCCAAGGAAGGAAGTATTCAAGGATCCCTCAAACTCTTCAATCTTCAAAGAGGACCTCTTCTGTACTTTTTGCCATGGTAGTATAAATTCTTTTCTCTTTCTGCCTTCCTAAAGAATCTAKACTGATTCTTCTGACAGGGGCTAGAGGAAATAAATGTTTTCAATTTAAATGGAAGTACCTAAAAATTTTTATAAAGTAAAAAGAATATTTCATAACTGCACAACCAATTGGACTGAAAAAAAATCTAATTATAAAAAAAATGCCTTTCTATTCAAAAGGTTTGGATCAGAAAGTAGCCAAATATAAAGTCCTTCTAACCTTGAAAAGTGAACTTATACCAGACAAGCTTTAAAATTTAAAGCAAGTGCCTCGCTTTATTTCATGAAAGGAAAAGAAATTTGGTGACTTCAATGAGTAGCATTTTGGCAAGTTTTGGTCAATTTCACTGCACTTCCTCTCGTTCCAATCCATTTCATTGTTTTCAATTAATTTCAGAATTTCCTTTTTTTAAAAAAAGATTGCAGTTCATATCATCATAATTCCTCTCCGGCATCTTCATTACAATTTGTTCCCAGATTTTGAGATATAATTTCATTCATAAAATAAAGAATTTTAACTTCATGAAGGGAAATCATATGTCCTGTCCTTTCTATGTGTTTCGCTTTGTTCCCTGAAGTCAAGGTTTCAATGAGTATCATTTCTGCAAGTTTCTGTATTTTTAACTGCATCTTGTGTCATCCCATTGCATTTAATTTTTTACGCTTTATTTCAGAATTTTGTTTTCTTTTTCATCTGCCTTTCATTTCATCATAATTCCTCTCCTGTGTGTTCGTTTCACTTCATTCCCTCATTTCAAGATTTCATTTCCTTTCATGAAAGGAAATTCTTAATTTCAGGTAAAAAAAAATGAAATCTTGCAATTTCAATGATGATCATTTTGGGCAAGTTTCAGTCCATTTCATTGCACTTTGTGTCAGCCCATCGCATTTAATTTTCTACACTTCATTTCAGAATTTTCTTTTTTTTTTTTGTCTGCATTTCATTTCATCATAATTACTCATCTGTGTGTTTGTTTCACTTCATTCCCTGATTTCAAGATTTTATTTCCTTTCATGAAAGGAAAGTCTTCATTTCATGAAAGGAAATGAAATCTTGCAATTTCAATGAGGATCATTTCAGGCAAGTTTCAGTCCATTTCACTGCCCATCATGTCATCCCGTTGCATCTAATAGGTCTCACTTCATCTCGGAATTGGTTTTTTTTCAATTGCATTTCATATCACCCTATATTCTGTCCTTTCTGTTTGTTTCACTTCTTTTATGGTCCAGTTATTAAAATTGTTTAGAGATTTTTCTGTCCAAATTAACATGCAAATGAGACCTTCTACCAGTTTCAATAATACAGATTTTATTTGATAGTGAGTATGAGAGAAAGCAAAAATAAGGAAGGCAAAGAAATAGAGAAGTGGTGGGGGGGATAGAAAGAGAGTGACAGAGACAGATTAAAGAAAATATCACCACTCCATGGATCTCAATGATGTTCCGTTGATCCTCTCCGTCTGGTCTTCATAGTGGTGAGATTCCCCCATGAAACATAGAATCTGATGGATTAATATATGTTCAGGCTAGGTAGGAATATCCAGGCACCTCCCCAGGGGTGGGGGCAAATTTGCCAGTGTCTCTTACAACAGCCTCTGGATTTGTTATATCACCTTGCATCACGTGCAGTCCTGTGGTGCAAGGTCTCAGGAATGAGTCTGGGAGGCATTTCGGGGAGTCTGTGATAGATTTAAGACACCCCCTCAGCTGCTTCTCACATGAATGTCCCGTGGATGTAGCTTTCCTGGGGTTGGGTGTTCCATAGCCAGTTTGTGTTAGGGAGGATGGGATCACTGCCCCTGAGCAGAGGTTACGACACACTGAAACCTGCTCCCAGCCCCCACCTCGGCTGGGGGGGAAATCTGTGCAAACCTGCTCCCTGAAAATGGGTCTGTGGGCTATGGCCTTCCCTATCCCGAACCAAGTCAGAGATGATTCTTAGCACATCTGCTGGATTTGGCTTTCATTCTTCTCCTTCAGCCTTGTTTACTTCTACCCAGACCTGAGATGATTCAAGAACAGGTTTCCCTTTATCTAATGTCAGCAATTTAGCTCTCAGTCCAAAGTTCCAGTCAGGCATCTCTTAGGGAGGGGTGGACTTCGGTGGCTCCTTTATGCAGTTTTGCTATAATAACAATGTTTGAGTCATGAAGTATTTCAGTCTCTGACAACTTCGTTACCTGGTTTTGAGTTTTCAATGAGTATAATTTCTGCAAGTTTCAGTGCTTTTCACTGCACCTCATGTCATCCCATTGCATTTAACTTTTTACACTTTATTTCAGAATTGTGTTTTCTTTTTCATCTCCATTTCATCATAATTCCATAATTCCTCTCCTGTGTGTTTGTTTCACTTTATTCCCAGATTTCAAGATGTTATTTCCTTTCATGAAAGGAAATGAAATCTCGCAATTTAAATGAGGATCATTTCGGGCAAGTTTCAGTCCTTTCACGGCACTTCATGTCAGCCCATTGCATTTAAAAGGTTTCACTTCATCTCAGAATTGTTTTTTTTTCAATTGCATTTCATACCATCATATGTCCTGTCCTTTCTCTTCAGTTCACTTCATTCCCTGAATTTGCGGTTTCAATCAGTCTCATTTCTGCAAGTTTCAGTGCTTTTCACTGCACCTTGTGTCATGCCATTGCACTTAATTTTTTACACTTCATTTCAGAATTTTCTTTGTTTTGCTCGGATGCATTTCATTTCATCACAATTCCTCTCCTGTGTGTTTGTTTCACTTTTTCCCTGAGTTTGATGATCTTTCATATCATTCAAGGAAATGAAATCTTTAAATCAGGGAAAGAATTTAAACAAATACACAGGAGATGAATTATGATGTAATGCAATGCAAGTTAAAAAAAATTAATTCTGAAATAAAGTTAAAATAATAAACTCAATGTGTTGACTTGTAATGCAGTTAAGTGAACCAAAACTTGCTGAAATGCTACTCATTGAAATTGCAAGATTTCATTTTCTGTCATGAATTAAGAATTTTCATTTCATGAAATTTAATGAAATCTCAAAATCATCAATCAAAGTGAATTGAATATGCAGAAGAGAAATTTTAATGAAATGAAAAACAATCAAAAAAAAAAGAAAGTTCTTAAGTTCTTAGATTAAGTGAAAACAGTTAAATGGAATGGGATATCATTAGGTGCAGTTAAAATGACTGAAAGTTGCTGAAATTATATTCATTCTAATCTTTAAATCAGGAAAGAAAGTGAAACGAACAGACAGGATAGGACATATGATGAAATGAAATGCAATTAAGAAAAAAATAAGAAAATTCTTAAATTAAGTGAAAACAATGAAAATAAATGGAATGACGTGAAGTGCAGTTAAATGAACCGAAACTTGCCGATATGATTCTCTTTGAAATCATGGTATCAATGTTATACTGTGTTTAAAGTTTCACCTATTCTGCAGTACAGTCTTGCCCATCATTTATACCATGTCATTTTCTGCCACTTTCTCAGATGGAATCTTTAATAACCCTGTATATTAACAATTATTTCCACTAAAGTGGCATGTCTACTCCATAGACAACTTTAGTATTTGTACAAGAGTAAAGAAGTATTGTCTTCTGTTCTCTATGACTGCAAATGGGATTTATATATAATGTTCAACAATTTAARATAAGGAATGAAATATAAAACTCCCTCCAATTTATTTGTGATATCATTGTCTCTATTTGTTTTTGGACATGTAGCACTGGTTAAGATCAAAATAAACTGTCACCAGCAGTGAGATAGAAAATTAAGAGGATTGTCATCTCTTAACATCCTTCCACTGTTATACTTTTTAATAATGACAGCACAGATTAGTCAGGGTCTAAAATGTTTAGGCATCATAGCTTTCAAATGTCACAATTTCCTTCCAGCACAGTCCTGACACTCAGGATCCTCCATTAATTTATTCTTTTTGATTCTTTCAGAATTTTCATCATTTTTCCAGTCAATGCTTCATGAATCTACTGCATTACGTTCTAACCTACTGGCACTCATGCAAGTCTGTCACGATTATTTAGTTTCTTCAGAAATAGCACCTGTACATTATTGTAAAACTACTTTTAAAGTCTTTACTTGCATTTCAAATGACAAAATATGATCTGAAGTATTCCTGAATAAATTTTGAGTTTCTGGGTGAACATTAAGAGATACATTATACATACACACACACACACATATATATGTATATATGTATGAGTGTGATAGTGTGTGTGCGCGTGCACATACGTATAAGTATGTGCATATGTATTTTTAATTTTAAGAAAATCTTGAGGATTTTAAAATCAAAAATCACAGAACAGCAAGTAGTAATATAAATACTACTTTAATGAGCCATATTCTAGTAAATTTTCTCAGCTTCATGAGACCTAAGTAAGACAACTACTCTCAATGAAGTAATCTGATGCAATTTAAGTCAGTATTACGGTCAGCCACAAGAATACTGCCACAATTTTAGTTCTTTCAACTAACGTCTCTTGCATGGTTATCAAAATCATTATAGTTTTCTAGTTTTCAAAGTATTTTAACATATGCCCCAAAATGTGTATAACTTCTAAGCAAATTATGATTATGCCTGTGTCAGGTGGAGTTAATTTTCTTCACACAGCTTGTATCATAACAGGTTTTTAGACTTGTGCCTAAAGCAATGCTGATAACACACCAATATTTCAGCCATTGCTGAACAGTGCTTGCACAACATCAAGGCCTCTTCTCACTGTGTCTCCACTGCCCCACCACGAACAGACTGAGGGATATGCAAGAGTTTGTGAGGGTAGACAACCAGGAACATAAAAAACCAAAGAGATATTTCATGCCATATAATGTCATCCTTGGCAATAAAAAGGAAGAGGTTTTAGGAGTGTTAGGCATTTTTTGCTTGGGAAAGAATTAGTTTACCCGTGGAAGGTGATGAATGACTCCTGTTGCATCCTTGTTTTTTTATTTTCTTTCTTCCTTCTTCCACTTCTTCTTTTCTTATTAAATAATTTTTATCTGGACCTGTAAGTTTTCTTGCTTTTACTCTTCTATTCCCCTTCTGTTGTCCCACTGGGGGCAGGGGAGTGGGTGAGCAACTGTGTGCTGCTTAGTTGCCTCAAGGGCTAAACCTACAACAGGTTAGTTACTAATCAATATTTTTTATTTTGGAAATTGCTATTTTCTACACAAGAAAAGGTTTCTCATATTATATTAATTATATTAAATGCAGTAAGATTTTTTTTTAAATTCTTAGCATTAGAAACTCAACAAATATTTCAAGTTCAGGACAGGTTTTTTTTCTAGTCCACATTGTGTTCAATTCATAACTAGGTGTGGCTACAGTCAAAACACCTGTTCAGAATAGAGCTAGGACCTTCTGAAACTAAAAGATTATTCGATATAACCAAAATTTCACTTCTCTACCATTCACTAGAGAAGAATCATGGTACCAGGTGGTTAAGGTTTATAATACCAGAGCTGGCATGAATTTTCCCAGCAATTTCACATTCAGCAGCAGAAAAGGTTTTTTACAGATGCACGTGGAGCAAAAGGACTGGGAAGGGACACGTAAATTGCGTAGAAAGGGACTGGAAAAAAACAATGAAGCTTTGAGACAAGGAGAGGACCCGGGTTTAAGGGAAAGAAGAGTCCGAAGTGCCGCGGCGGTGCTTTCGGTGTTAGGGTGCCGCAGCCTTCTGGAAGCGCCCCGGGCGGGGGCACTTTTAGCGACGGCTTTGGCAGCTCTCACGGTCCGGGATAGCAGACGCCGTGAACACTCTTGCACCGATCTCTGAGGCAGCAGTACAGAAGGAGACGGGTCTCTAATGTGGTCTCAGCACGCAGTTTGTTTGCCAAGGGGTCAGGGACCAGAGAACCAAGATGGCTCCGGCTGCCGGGGCTTATGAGGATAGCGACGGGGACGGGAAGAGCATACAGACCAATGATCTGAGGGTAGGTGGGTGAAGGATAGGAGGATACCGAATGGGAACAGAGGGAAGGAGGGACTTAGGGAAGGGATCCAATGGAGAGTACAATTTAAACGAAACATCTGGAACTTTAACCATACAGGGATACCCGTCAATCAGTCCCTCAGGGGGAGGACATGTGGGTGGCTCAGACCCTGGAAACCGCCCACCACCGTGGCTCGACCAGCCTCCTTCCCGACGGGGCTTGAACCACCGCGACACCGAAGGATTTCAGGCAACTGGATAAGCAGTCAGGTAACGACAATGGTTTTCTCTAACGTCTAATGCTGATACAATTTCACATATACTACTCCCAGAACGAAGTAGATCTTCAGTTGTATACTCTGCTGAGGTCAGTATATGCACTGAAGGCAGTGATTGTAGAGCTAGTTCTTTAAAAAAACACCTAAGTAGAATTTCAAATTTTCTGATGAAATACAAAGCAAAATACAAGTATTTAAAACCAGCTTTCCTGCTTGTTTGAACAGTAAATTCAGCTTTAGATTAACTCTGTTACATCCCGGTCACTTCAACCTAGGGCTAAACCAAGACTGTTTTGCTCTGGGAAAGCACAAAGGAGAAAATTCAACCAAATATTCTCAAGAAGTAAAAAACGCACAGACTATAGACTACTGGCAGAAAATCAAGGAACATTGGCAAAAGAGTAAATGGTACATAACATCACTTATCCCAGCATAGACTTAGCCCATTGAACATAGAAAACCTTATAACCCATTCAATGTTGTGTTCCATGAGAAGAAAGTTAGAAACAGAAGAAGAAAGGGAGGAAAACAGAAAGATAGGAAAGATATAGAAAAACAGACACAACTACCAGCTCCTGGGTTCCAGCGATGTAATGCTCCAAGGTGAATGCAGCGTGAGAGAGAGGGGGGCTAGCCTCCTGGTGGGGCTTCTTAAAAGCCTTGGCCCATCCCTGGGCCTTCCTCCCAAGTGGTACTTCTGGTGTCTTGACCAAGCAGGAGTGGGTAAGGTGACACCGAGGGCTGCCTCCAGTGTGCCAGGATTGACACGCACTGCAGGGCTGGGGGTATGGGGACAGGGCACTGCCCCACCAGAGCAGGGTCCGATCCACCCCCTTCCCACTCCAAGCTCCCAAAGGTGTCCTGAAACAGACMACCCTTTCCAGTCTCTGACAAAATCCAAGTATTTTTTTTCAAAATCACTTTATGTTTCAGGTCCCCTTTCCTTTCTATTTGTAGAGGTGTTTGAATTTGTTAGTAATACAGTAGAGATTCTTCACTTTAAACAAAGTAACTGTTGAACAAACACACAAGGCCGTCACCCGCTTCAACGGTCATACCAACTTTCCCACCCATTCACATAGCCATTGCAATCGGATGTTGATGTACGGGCTCTTAAATCTTTGAAATACAGAACCATATTCACGAGCTATGAAGGGTCTGAGTCTGTACATGGAAAAAATTCACGTATTTTGGAGAATATTTCAGAGTAAAATCAATTTATATATCACATGATTTGTGTTGAGTTTGGACTCATATTTTTTGCCTTAATATGCAATGCTTCTGAACTGGAGGTTTATAATTGCAGTTCATTTGAAAGTCTTATCAAATACAAATTTAATTTTAATTATGCAAACTTTTTACATATTCACATACACATATGCATTCAGGCTAAATACAGGGTTCCTTTACAGGTCTAAATACACAAATGTAAGTTTTGAATATTTGTCAGAGCAACTCTCTTATATCTGGTATTTCCAATGTCAGTATAACAGAAACATTTCCTTAAAAAAGCAGAAATATTGCCAGTAATTTCTTTTCCAAAACAAAAGTTAAATTGCATTTCTTTTGAATATTAAACATTGTTTCATTATGTTTATGCAAGTAGATGATTATGCAATAATTCCATACTAATTTTTAACTGTATGTTACATATAAATTACTGTAAACATCAAGTGAAGTGAAATATTTACTTCAATGTAAATAGCAGGATAAAGTGGAAGGTTAATTGAATGTATCATTGCAGTCAGCAGTCTCATATCTTAGAGAAGAAAGACAGGAAATACAGATTAGTATCACCATTTTGTTTTCATCACTGCACTTTCTGCTCTTCTCCTTTGCTGACCTTATTCATTTTTAGTGACCTGGCTATTTAGTCCTTCTTATCTTTTTGGACTTTTTTTTGCCCTCTTCTCCCTGGCATTGCTTTTGCAAGAAGCAAAATTCCTCACAATTTATTTTCCCTGTGTATTACCATTTACCAAAAGGTAAGGTAAAAATAAGATACTTAACACTTAAGTCCAGCCTGGCAAGTATGAAAGAATGTTTATAGTTCTTACCTAAAAGAAACAAGAACTGTATGCCATTCTGACTACATGTATGCCATTCTGGATAATCTTCAAAACACCTTGTAAATTTGACTCTTTTTCCATTACTAGACATTCCAGCTTGATGTTCTCTCTTGGATCTGAATCTTAATTAATTCTCAGTAACAGCAAAGACTGTAAAGTTCCTCTTGACATTAATTTTCCTCTTTTTTGTTTTTTTCAGATCCATTCTTTGTATGATAAATACGTACTTAAGAAAATAATGCTGCAGACTTTTTTTCAGTGGTGTAGGGTCAGGATTGTAATGCTTAGAGATTTGTCTAATAGATGTGCAAAAGCTTCCAAACTTGTTTCCTGATGTTTCTGAGAAGCTATTGAGCCAGTTTTGAATAATTTCATAATGTGGTAAAATTTCATTTTCATGAAATACTTTCAATTTATTTACTTGTAAAAGATGATATAAAGTTTGATCAGGCCTTGGAAAGGTACAGTTCATAATTCTCTCTTGATTTTCCTCTCCTTCCTCTTTCTTCATGCCTATGTCTTTTGTGTAGTCAACATTCACCCCCATCCCCCGCCTTCCCATTATTCCTCTGTGCACCACATACATGAAAGACTTTGAACTGCAAGGTCCCAGTGCTAAGAGCTGAATCCATCAATAGAGAATTACTTGCTGCAATGTTTGCTTCACCTTTCCTGCTCCAAACTCTGCATCAGTAGAGTGGCATGCAGGGACTGGATTTAGTTTTTTCTGTGCATTCATATTTTGTTAGACCTGTGATCTTGCTTGAGAAGACAAAGAGTCCAAAGCCTGCCTTTTTTTGTCATTTTTGGAAAGTGATTTTTTGTAAAGACATCTAGACTGTTTCATTTTGAAACTCTAACCATGTAAAGCMTATATTAATTTCAAACATCTGCTAGATCTTTGTTTAATAGTATAAGTCTGTATCTGATCATTTCTTGCAGGCTTTCCAAAGTACAGAGGAGTTTTATGAGGAAAACATCTTCTATTCAAAGGTTTTAAAAAATAGGTGAAAAAAACTGTTTCCAGAATACCTAATCCCTTAAGGTAGAAGATGAATTAGACGGATTCTCAATTTTCTTTGTGGTCAAATTTCCTTTGTTTCAGTTGGGTTTCGTTTCAAATTCTATATGGTCATCAGAAGAGTAACTAATTGCGTTGATTTGAACGTAAACCAGCGGGAGAAATTACCCACCAAACACCTGGAAATTCTTAGGTCAGAGTTACAATTTAATAGAAGGATGACAATAAATGCAGTAATACAGCGTTACATGCCAGAACCTCGAGGCAAACCAAGAATCTTTTTCTCTGGGTAGGCGCAAAGAGAAAATTCAACCAAAATTTCCCAAGAGGTAAAAAACACACAAAAGTTTACTGGCAGAACTATAGAAAACTAGGGGACATTGGCAGAAGAGTAAATGGTACACAACATCACTTTTCCCAGCATAAACTTAGTTCATTAAACACAGAAAAACCTTACAGCCCATTTGATGTTGTGTTCTGTAAGAGGAGAGTCAGAAAAAGAAGAAATGGARGAAAACAGGAAGATAGGACAGTTATAGAAAAACAGGCATAGCTACCAACTCCTGGGTTCCAGCAACGTAATTCTCTAACATGGAGGTAGGTGAAAAAGAAAGATAGCTACTTTGTGAGGGCTTCTTAAACCCTTGGCCCAGTCCCAGGCCTTCCCCCCAGGTGGGACCTCTCGTGTCTCAGCCACTCAGGGGTGGGTAAGGTGACACCAAAGGGCTGTCTCCAGTGATTGATGGAGCAGGGTGGGGCATGGGGGCGGGGCACTGCCCCACCAAAGTTCCCCCCTTCCCCAGAATTCCAAGCTCCTCAAGATGTCTCGAAACAGACTGTATCCTGTCTCTGACATACAGAAACAGTGGCATAAACTGAGAGTCACAGTACAACCAGGCAGCGGTTGCAGTCCTGTTGGGACGATGACTGCAGTCCAGTACAACCTGGTAGTGGTCTGGTAGGAAAGGTCTGGTCCTCCTGTGAGAGTTCAGATTCTCTGCTGAGCGCTTGGTGGTGGTGTCTCTCGGTCCCCACCACTCCCTTATATCTGATGGTGGTTAGGTGGTACCTCCCCCAGGGTGGGAATTTCCACAATGGAAATTATGTAATCCTATGAGTCATGGGATATTTCTGGAGTTCTGATGGCTTGGGCCATTACAGCTGCTGATTTCTGGGGGAAGTTATCACAGTTGAGATAAGAGACAATACCCTACCTCACATGGTTTGCCTCTTCTCATCTTATAGCCTGGAGGACTAGGTGTGTCCTCAGCTACTGTGAACGACCCATCGTTAACCAGTTTATCAAGAAGTGATGTGGATGGTGATAGAATACATACTTTGGTTACACCGAGGATGCTAATATATACCCTCAACTACATTATTAGTAGATTGAATGTTATTTCTGCATCTTCCCCAGTATCCAGTGACAGCAACTTAAAGGAAACTAAATAGCTATTCAGTACTGATCAAAACCTAAATCTTCACCATTGTGAACCTTTTTATCTTTTTTAACTCCTAACTGATGAACTCGTGCATGCTTCTGACTTGGCTCTGTCAGGCAATATAATTTTGCAATGAATCATCAATGTCATAGGAAAATATAAGCTATTCAGAACCAAGGGCCACAGAAACCATAACAAATAAATATTGGTTAAGTAACAACTTACCTATGTGAACTGAAAAGAAAAATGTGGCAGTGTTACGGACAGATACAGACCTCTGCTTGAAAAATTTGTCTGTGAATTTCCTTATCTTCTTTGCAAGTGCAAAGAGGAGATTATTTTTACTGAGTAGCTTGAAAGGGGGAAAATACAAAGGCAGTCCATCCTCCAGGTCTTTCTGACAAAGTCCTTTTTTGGTATCAAGTTGTGAGTGATTATGATTCAGTTGATGACTGACTTTACATTGATGGAAAAGGTCTTTCCTGTCTTGGTTGTCCAAACAGATGAGAAATCATCAGCAACTGAGAAAACACAAATCATGTGGAACCCATCGATGCTATAGGAAGGAATATACTCAGCCTAAAAAGTAGACACATCAAAAAAAAAAAAAAAAAAAGGTAGAAGTATATTGGAACTACACAATCTGGGTAACAAATGATTACACTTGTGAGAGGGGAAAATAACTAATTAGTGGCACATCCTCATTTTTACTTGTTACGGTCCGGTTGTTAAAATTGTCTAAAGATTCCTCTGCCTGAATTAAGGCGTAAATGAGACCATATGCCAGTGTCAAAAGTATGGATTTTATTTGATAGTAAATATGAGAGAGAGAGAGAGAGAAAAAGGAAAAGGAAGAAACAGAAAAAGATGTGGAGGGACAGAAAGAGAGTGACAGAGACAGATTAAAGAAAATATCACCTGCATGGATCTCAACGATGTTCCGTTGATCCTCTGCATCTGGTGTTGGTGCTGAGGGTCCCCCCAGAAACATAGAATCTGATGGATTAATAAACGCTCAGGCTAGGTAGGAATATCCAGGCACCTCCCCAGGGGTGGGGGGTGGGCAAGTTCACCATTGTCTCTTATAACAGACTCTGGATCTGTTGCATCACTTTGCATCACGTGCAGTCCTGTGGTGCAAGGTCTCAGGAATGAGTCTGGGGGGCACTTCGGGGAGTCTGTGATGGATTTAAGATACCTCCTCAGCTGCCTCTCACGTGAATGTTGCATGGTTGTGACCTTCCCGGGGTTGGGGGTTCCATAGCCAGTTTGCGTAAGGGAGGATGGGGTCACTGCCCCTGACCAGAGGTTCCGACACACCGAAACCTGCTCCCCCCACCTCGGTTAAGGGGGAAATCTGTGCAAACCTGCTCCCAGCAAATGGATCTGTGGGCTATGGCCTCCCCCATTCCCAGCCAGGGAAGATTCTCAGCACAGCTGCTGCATTTCAGTCTTGTTTACTTTTCCCCAGACTTAAGATGACTGAAGAATAGGTCTTCCCTTTATCTAATCTCAACACCTTAACTTTCAGTCCAAAGTTCCAGTCAGGCATCTCTTAGGCTTTGGCAGTTTCTTCATACAGTTTTGCTATAATAAGGAAACTTCTTTGTAACAATGGTTGAGGCATGAACTATTTCAGTCTCTGACTTTACTATGTCACTGAGGCTGGCATTTGGTGAACATTTAAAGGTCCTGATAATTCAAAAATAAATACTCTCTGTGAAGGCTTCTATTATGTTGACACAGAAAGGCATTTATACCATTAAGTGTAAGTCAAAGCATTTTGGGAACACTGTATAAATTACATATCTGGATGGAATGACTTTGGCAGGCACACAAAACCACTAATATTATATATGCTTTGAATTATGTCTCATTCAAGCATGACCACTGGCCCTTTGCCACTTAATGTATGACATTAGTTTCATATCTCCTCTCAATAACAGGACCTCCAGTTATGCAGCATCTTCCAGTAATGAAACTTTCCATCTATTTTAGTCTGAATCTAAATTATGCTTCCGAACATTTTACTTGTATGAATTTGATCTGGACCTGTACAGATGCACCACATCTATAAATAGCTCAAATATACCTAAAAGCAGTGGAAAAAAAAGACTGAATGTGTTTGAATATTGCAATTCTAATAGAACAGCTAGTGAAACTCAGAGTTTTTGGGACTCAGTCCAAAGCCTACAGAGCCTAGTGGAAAGACACTGAAGTGTCTCAAAGGTCTAATTTCATTGCCCTGATTCTACCTTAATTGTATAAGCTGCTTATGATTCACTCAGAATTCATTAGAGGCTGACTTGAAATCTGGCCTTTGCTTGCATGGCCCCTTTTCAGGAAGCTTGACCAGAGGTTTGAGTTAGGCAGGGTATCTGACTGTGTGTTACTCTACATGCTTGTTTTTTTCCTCTCTGTGGGTCTACATAACAATCAGGGCCAGAGCACAACTATCAGAGGCAGCCAGCAGGTGTAGCACTTTGCAAAGCGGCTTCTGGGTGCTACTTCTTGGATGCTTTCTTGAGTTTCTGTGCACTTTGTCAGAAACCTGGGAACTCCTGAGAACCTTCAGAGGACCAGGTTGCCTGCTGCTGCCAGGGAAGACTAAGGATAAGGTATGACTTGTCCTAGCAGATTCTGACAAACTCTGTCACCTGTCCTTTACCACATAACACCAGCAACCTTTGCTCTAGCTTAACCCTACATAGGAAGGATCAAGTTTTTCCTTTTAGCCCAAGCTAGGGAGAGGCCAGTTCCAGCACACAGCCAGCAGATGAAACAGTTTGCGCAATAGGGCATGAGGAACAGGTCTACAGACTTTCTCTGTCTAACCCTGTACATCCTTAGGTATGGTGGGAGGAAGGCTCCTGTCCTGCCTTGTGATTTGCAGTTATGGAATAGGTTCACTGCCCTTGACAGCTGGGAGTGACTGGAGCATGTTCGGTGGCTAAGCATAAGGCACTCAGGACCATTAGGAAGAAATAGTGAGTAATAGTGGTAGGTGACTCTCTGGTGTGGTTGACAGAGGCTCGTATCTGACGTGACTTGTCACCTAGGGAGGTTTGCTGCTTGCCAGAGGCTTACATTCAGGATGTTGTGACTGCTACCACCAGCTGTCCTTCTGTGTAGAAACTGGTAACACTGCTGAGGTGACCTGGAAAATATTAAGCATGAAAACTGGGCTCTGGGGCAATAGTGTGGGGCATGGGGGCTGAGGTGATATTCTTTTCAATCATGGTAAGGAAGGGACTGAGTAAGACTCAATGGATTCTGCAGGTTAAAAACTGACTACCCACCTGCTGTTGGCAGCAGGGTTTCAGTTTCTGTGGACATGGGAAGCTCTTTGAGGGCTATCTGAGTTGCTTGAAAGAGATGGGATTGTGGAGTCTCCATCTGTGGAAGCATTCAAAACCTGGATGGACTCAGTCCTCAACAACCTGCTCTGGTTGATCATGCTTTGTACGGTGGGGTTGGACTAGGTGATCTCTGGAGGTCCCTTTCAACCTCATCTATTCTGTGGTTCTTCACAGTTTTTCTGACTAATGTGCTACAGATCCTGTTCAGAGGGAACTAAAATGATTCTGTCTTCTACTTTGTATTTGTCACTGGTCAACCCACTCACCGGAAAATGTTTCCAAACTGATTTCTGTGATCTCATCTTTGAGCTCCAGTGATGCATTCTTACTGTGTTTACTAGGTTCAGCAGGACTTTCATGCTCTTGCTTCTGGCAAGAATACAAAGTAAAGCTCAATATTCTCAATTTGTGATTTACAGTGAAGTCTTAAGAGAGTGTGCATGGCATGTAACTAATTAAAGAAATTATAGAGGTTCAGAACACTTTCCAATGACACTTTAAATATATTTATATGATAATACATCATTTTTTTCTGTCATTGACTCTCAAAGTAGGTAAAAATAATAATTACTTAGGTAATGTTTACTGGTACTTAATGATTGAAGGACTACCTGTACATAAAAAAAAAAGTTATTATAAAAAAAGTAAAATGCAATGACACAGTGAATTATAGCTGGACTGTATTTGAAAAATTAGAAAGGAGAGTGCTCCTCCCCCCCCACTCTATTATGCACTTTACTTTGTTTAACCCACAACATTTAACTTTAACAATTTCATGTCTACAGATAAAATTGTTTTACCAACGGGATGTGAACAAGTGTCTCAGGTATTCTGATGACAAGCTATCTGTTCTACCCATTTAATGATTTTTTAAAAAATTATTATTTTATAATCTATAGGAAGCTTACTGTCTTGTCTTTGTTTTATGCATTTATTTCCTCGTTACACAGAGAGTATATCTTTACAGGTAAGGGAACTTCTATTTCATATTCTAAAAAGACTTTAAAGATTACTTGTCAGTAAAGTTTCTAGCTAATATAAGAATAGTAACTTTTTCTTCTGCTAGATCAAATGCTCTAATATGCAGGTAGTAATAATCTACATAACAGATAAATCTATTTGTATGAACACTTGTGCTCTCTACTATAAAAAATGGTCAAAGCAATCCTCAACATCCCAGAAATCTCATTTCCACAGCTTCAGAAGTAAATGTTTGAAGAACACAATTAAAAAGATTGATGTGTTTCATTCTGCTGACAGACATTGAAGTAGATGAAAACTCCAGGAAGAGCGCCAATATCTTCATCTTAAAGAATGAAAGAGGAAAACAGGGATCCTTGGTTGTAGCTGGAATTCTTAATCCTTTCCTGGTTGTTGCTGAAATGAAGACTCTAGATAGAATCATGATATGGTAAGATATGTCTGAGGAGATTAAACACAACTCTAGTGTCTTTGAAAACTGAAGTACAGAAGAACCTAATATGAGGCATGACCACCAAAAATCCGCAGTGAGGATGAATAACTACAGAAACATTCAGTAAAATGTAGGCACAGCTGTTTAAAAATTGGCATTTCCCATCTTCATCATACCAGCAGATGTCAGATTTCATCAGGCAGTTTAAAAGCCTTAAACAATCAGAGGTTGAAATATCAAGGGTTTACATTATTACCTGTCTTGCATGCTTTGACTGCCAAGCATTTCCAATGCAAACTATCTCAAGTAGCTGAGTGAGATAACCTTCACTATATTTTCTTGAGAACTAAGCAAAGTGACACTAAAGAATTTGAAAAAGACTTTCAAATTTTGATGTGATTTAGAACCTGAGCCTCCCTGAAGAGGTTTCTTCTCTTGGAAGGAAACCTTGCTCAAGGCAAAGCTCTGTGCATCATCTGGGTCGGGGGTAAAGACTTGCTTTTTTATCTGAGACCCAGAATACCCCAGCCTTGCCTCTGAACTTTAAATAAGATAATCAACAATGGATTTTTTCATCCAGTCAAGCTTTTTTTTTTTAATAAATTCAATGGATTTCTTATTCTGCAGCTGTCATGGTTTGAGCCTGTGTGAAACAATTTGATTGGTTAAAAACAGGTAAAAAACAGTTTTATGAGCCATTTAGTGTTCCTGTGACATCTCTGTGAAAGGAATGTTATAAAAAAAACCCTAGGAAGTGATGCAGGACTCTCTCACTTCCTCTCTTGCTCCCTGGCTCCTGGCTGACTACTAGCAAGGGAGTGGCTCTCCCGTGACCCCCGGGCCAGAAGCTCACGGCTCGGGGGCCTGGGGGGGAGCAGCCGGCCTCACCCTCCACTGGTCCTGTGCCGTTTGAACCTGAGAGGAGCCTGGTCTATCACCATCTGGACCAAGGCCAAAGAGAGAAGCAGCTAAGCTAAGCCGAGCTGAGAAAGCTGAGGAAAAACCGAGAGAAGCTAAGCCGAGCCAAACTATGCAGAGGGAGTCGAGTTGGTGAGATCGAAGAGTGACCTTGTTAGTTTTTGATAAGAGTTAATAGCAGCCAAAAAGACTTACTAAAATTTGGATGGCTGCCAATGAAAAGGATGGGGGGGGGGAAAGGAGCCTTGGGGAAGCAAATCCCGGCTACACTATCTTAGTTGGGAACATGTAACTGTTATAAATACTTTTGTAGGCATTTTCTGCAAATATTAGCCTCTTCTCTAAGCTAGAGAGAAAGGAAAGCAGTCACGTGAAAGACTAAATATGGAGACCAGTACCCCAAACGGAAGAGAAGACAAGGAGTAGCAGGAAATATCAGAGAAGCCATGTTTACCAACACCTCGAGATCCATCTTTTTCTGTGAGCTGTACTGTGTGATCTGGAGTAATACCAAACTAAGTTTCTCTCTTTAAATCACAGATAAACCATGGAGGAGTGAGAATTTCGACAGCCTAAATAAGAACATTTTTTTATGTTATGTACAGGTGAAATTTGCAGCTTTTGCAACAATCCTTTGCAGCCTTTGGAGATTATGAGTAAAGCAAGCAGGAGCCTGTTGCCTTTGGTGCCTTTAGGCTGGAATGACTTACTCTTAAAATGTTTAACCCCAACAGACTTTTCTTGTGACCCACAAACTGCAGAGTGTTTGTGGGAGAGAAAATACACCACTGCAAAACCTGGGTGGGCTGTGGTGTTTCCTACAAGGTTTGGATCCACGCTGAAAATACTTCTTTAAGGAAACTATCTTCCATGAGATGGATCCCACTACACTACAGAAAGAACTCTCTTTATCCTATGAAGTAACAATAAGAACTCTTAATCATAAGATCAAAATGTCATGTTTATGTCTTTTATGTGATCAGTGAGAAGGATTAGAATGTATGGAGGGAGAATGATATTTGTATATTATGCCTTAATATTTTCATTATTTTTTATTCTTTCTATTCCTAGTAGAGTTAGTAAATAAATCATTTAATAATTTTTCAAGTTTGCAACCTGTTTTTACTGTCTCTTCTCCTCTAAAGAACTAAGCGTGAAGATCTGGAGTTTGCCTCCAGGTCAACCCTTCACAGCAGCTTATATCACTCACTTTCAGTTACTAATTGCTAACCTGTTGGTTTTTGATCTAATGTCATATACTTTTGATGACTCTATCTTGCATGCAATAAAGTTGAAGCTATGTAATTAGTTTAGTAAAGTTGAAATGAATCAGTTAAAACCCCTCAAATCCAAGTATAAACTACCTTTGCCAAATAAGGAACTCTGTTTATATATATCAGAAAAAAAATTTAAAATGCTTCCCTTTTTATTAATGAAACACTMTTGCAGCATATAGAAAACACTATTTCCATTTTTCGCATTTTCAGCATTTCCTTTCCTTTCATAATCCTTGAAACAATTTAGCTTTTTCTGATGTCTGTTGTAAAAGATGTACCACTTCACTAAACTTATCCAAAAACAGTGGTACATATTTTAAGAATTATAATCCTGCTCTGTCTTTGTGGACAGAGTATTTCCCATTCAAAATAAATAATTAATTCAGTGTGATGATTTAGTTTTCTTTCATTTCTTTCCCCACACTTGCCCAAATCCCTTCTTTCCTTGAGAAACTGTAATCAATCTGAAGAGCCTAACCTGAAAAGAGAAAGAAAGGAATGAATCCTCATCACAATGTCCCTTACTTAGAGGTGTTTCCCAAGTAGCCTAAGAGTAACCTAAGGGGATTTGTTTTAATATTTTATTTATTTAATTTATTTTTTATTGAGGGATAAGTTGGAGATCATAAGATGATCATTTATTTGGCATCTGTTCTCAGAACTTTCATATGAGATGTCTAAGTTCCATACACACAAAAATTAGTGAAGCAACTCAAAGTCATTTGTGTGGTATACAGATTTTATGGAGTGATAAAAACAGAAGAATAAAACTTAAATTTTCATTTCCAAATCTCATACCTTAGTTTTACAAAAATCAGATTATAAAAGACAGAAAACTTTCAGGTGCCATGAGGATGAAGAGTAGTTGATTTCAGCCGCTGAGGAATGTTTTGAATCTCTAAAGAAATGCTTACAAATTTATTTTTGAACATGGACCCTGCTCTACCCATTAGATTACTCTAGCTTCTACAGTTTTCAGCATAACTTTATCAAGGTAATTATTTTTTCACTTTTTTAATCATTTCCGCTTCTTCTTGGTTGTGCTACTAATATATTGCTTATTAGGGACATTGCCTACTTTTGGCTGTTACTGGGATGTTGCACGTTTCAGATCATGATTTCAATAAGATAATAGGTAGGAGGAGGAAATGCACTGTAAAGGCAAGAAACCCAACTAACCAAAAAAACCCAAACCAAACCAAAGTAAAAGTAAAGGAACAAAACTGCAAAAACCAAACAAGCAACAACAACCAACCACAATAAAACCAAAATTCTCAAGTAATTTGGTGAAACTCCCAGACAGATTAACAGAGTATGTTTGTTATTTAAGTATCATGTTTTCAAGGATAGAAAAGAACAACCTTCCCTCTAGTTAATTCACTATGTCTTTCCTTTCCATGGTCAATTCTGTCAAATTTCTGATTTTTCAGATTTTGTCACAAATGTAGTTGTAAGTATTCATAAATAAAAACTAAGTTTTCTCCTTCTCTTTGGCTCTTTCCTTTCATTAGACAAGAGAGAGAGAAGGCAGGGAGGAGAAAGACACCCTCAAATATCACAGGATGGAACTTCAAATTATAGGTAGAAAAAAGAACAATATGAAAGAAGTGGATACCTTTTGCGTCTTTTTATTACTTTGTTTATATTTTCACCTGAACAGTAACTTTGTGGTTTACTCCCTCTGCCTCTTATCTGAATTGAACCTCTGATAGCAGCAAAGCTAAATGATTTACGCTCTCATCAAGAATATAAAGATAAAAGAATGAGATGTATACAATAGAATAAAAACCTGATAAAATAGATCATGAATTTGGAAATAGCAGTGCTTTTTATCCTTGCTGGCTACAATAACATCCAAGGAATCAGTATTTTCTAGAATTTGTGCAAATTAGTATACTTGATTTCCACCACGCTTGTTAATTTTTTTTTTTTTTTACAGTGGAGGCATGAGAAATACAGATGAGAAATTGCCTAATTGGAGTGTGTGGGGGAAAGGTCTAGGAAAGGTCTGTTAATAAGCCTGGTAAGGGTATGCATCGTTTATGAGCCCGTCCTAAAAAAAGTATGACACTAAAGATACTAGGGGTGATGACAGTTTGAGAAGTGTCAGATGATAAAATAGACATAAAAAAAAATAGCAAACCTATTTGCAACCAGCAAATCTGCAGTGGCTATACTGCCTTATTCAGGAATTCATTGAGACTACAAACTAATATTTTCAAACCCTCAATGTATTTAGTGTACCATAGACTTTAATGGGCATGTTAAAACTAATGTGAAAATAAAACCTGAATTTTTTTTTCCCTAAATGGATGTTTTCTCCTGAGAAACAGCTAAAGGAACATCAGTAGAGGAGAGGCGGATGAAAAAGACATCTGCAAAGTCACTAAAATGAAGCTCTATGTATCACAGTCTCTTGGTAGTTCAATAAAAATCCGTTTTCCACTGTGCTTCATTTAAAATAGGAAAACTGAAAATGTTGCATATTGAATGAGCTACATTGCTTGGACTGTTTAAATAAAAAAAATATATGTGATAAAAAAGCAAGAGTGTCTTTCTGATAGGCAAAGGCATGTCAGAAACCACATGAGATTATCTAACTTAGGTACTCTCCTTTGAGCTGGTTTGCTAATGATAATTCTAATTATTTTTTTCACATCCAAGCAGGGAATATCCATTCCAGGCTAATTTTCCTTCTTTGAGTTGCAAACCCCTAGAGTAGTCTAGCTTTAACACAGACTTAATTCATTCCAAAGTGCATACTTTATTTGGGTATTGCTTATTTAATCAACTTCTGCAGTAGCCTGTATGTGAACAGATTGCAGGAAAAAAAAGAAAGCAAACTTTCTTCTAATTTTTAAAGTCTCTGAAATGTTTTTTTTTTTTTCAGTGTCTGAACTATAGAACATGTCAAAACTGAATACTTTATGTAACAAAACAAAGACAACAAGGTCAGAAAAGGTATATGATTTTTACAATAGAGAACATTCAGGGACATGGCAGTATATGAAACATGTTCCTGAATTTTAAGGAGGATTTTTTTTTTCCTTATTTTTATTTGCAAGTAAATGAGCTCAAAGATGTGAGAAAAGAAATTAGATTCTAGAAAAAAATTAAACTTTTRGTACATGGTAGGTAGGAATTAACTGCTTTCTTTGCTCCTTGGGATTTTCTGTGGACCTCAGGGAAGGAATGTTCTATGAGGTTGCCTTAGCAACACTGTAGTTTAATAATTGCATTAGTCTGAAACTGAAAAGGTCTCAAAATACTGTAGAAAATCACACAGTGTCCACAAAAAACAAATTTATCGCCTGTACAGAGGCCTCTTTTCACTAGATCTTGGGTCTTCTCCTTCTCAGACAGTATTTGGTAGATGCCTATTACGTTACAGAAGTTCCTCATCTGGGGAGATATGCAACATTCCATATTAATACATCCTCTATCTGACCTCATTCTCAAGAAGATGTGGCAGAGAACACAGGGCCCAAGTTCAGTTTCTTCAGTCTTAAGTCCATATCCACAACAAGGAAAGTGTGACAGTACAGTACTGCAAAAATGGCTTTCTCATTGCCTGTGGAAGAAGCTAGAAATCTGAAGGCAAAACAAATTCAACTTGTATAGAGGAAAGGGAACCAAAGGGACATTGCAATGTCCTTTAGACTCTGATATTTAAAATTTTCTCTTGACCTAGCATTACAGAAAACTCAGAAATTAATATCATGGTGACCAGCAGTTGATGATGCAAGTGTGTGATACCAGATTGCCGGCACTTCAGGGTCAGTCATCCTGAGCACATAGGTCAGTCCTGTTTTCACGTAAATTAGTGTAAGATATTAATTTTGAATATTTAATTCTATGTAAATCCTATGCACATATGTACACAATTATCATTCTCAGTTAAAAATATGGTTATTATGTGTGTCTATAACTTTGCTGCAAAATTAAGATACAATAAGAAATGTTTGCTTATAGAATTGATTTTTGTTAGTCAAATCATGTCATCAACACTGAAAGCTTTCTCTCCTGTTGTTTTATATTTAATTTTGCTAGCCTTTTTGATTTGTTAAGAATATAAATGTTATGACAGCCTGGGAAGATGTGTGAATATTAATATTCACAAGCAGGCAAGCAGCATAATTTTAAAATAAAAGATTGCTCATTTGTGTTTGTGAACATCCACTTGAATTTTTAATCCCAACAAATTACCACTCAATTTTATTTTTTCTACTGACCAGTCATAAATATGTTTGTTCCTAGTTATTTTCCAGAAATAACTGCCACACATACTGCAGTATTTTGCCTACAAATATAATATATAAATAATACATCTGTATATAAATGAGTGTTCATAGGTCAGAATCAAACAACATTCTTCATGGTGCAAGGCAACACGAGGAGTTTAAGAAATAACTTCTTGTAGCATCAGAAGACTTGGAAGCAGGAATACAGACAGGCTTAAACAAAACAGTGTTGGAATGTTTTTTAAGGTCACCCATTTAATCTCTCTATTTCATGTATATTTAAATTTTACCTACTTTTTAATGAGAGCTATTTAAGGTCTCCAGGTTATGTAAGAACCACAGGACAATAAAATTTAAAATATCTAAATGTAATCCCTAAAAGTTTTATTTTATATACATAATATATTATATATTCTATATATCAAAATAGAATACCTAAAAATTTCATCTTTTCTCCTCAGGTAGATAACTGTAAACAGGAATTAATTTCATTTTATAAGAATAATCATACTTTTTTTTTTCTAATGTACAGATATCTTCATTATTGCATCTTCAGTTTTCGAATCCTACTTTGACATCATCAGAAAGGAATCATTTGAACTTCTGATTTACTGTTCTCTGAGCTTTAGACCTTTGAGTTTTCCAGTGATATTGCCACTTATTCAAGAAAACCTTTCATTCTGAAAACATGCTTTGCCATTAGCACTGTCATTATTAGCAATTAAAATAATAAGCCCTGGAAACCCAGGAGTATTGAGGAAATTATTCAACATAAACTTGGAGAGAGAAGGTAAAAATAAACCTAAGTCTCAAATTTTTGTTCTACTCTATATTTTACTTTAGATTAATGACACATAAACCTAATTTTGAGATAAATTATTAATGTAATTTGAGCTTATACTGAAGTAGTCTAGCTGGAAATGAAACATTTCTGTGTCTTGAAGAGAGTTGGCATAACTGTTGAAACTCTAGACAGCGCACTCTCTGTTTAAGCATGTGTGTGTATTCCAGAGACGCATGTAGTCACAAATCCACAAGGATTTGCCTGCCTTCAATTCATTCACAATGGTGACACATAGGAATCTTGAAGTTGCAGGATTAGATGAAGATTCTGTGAACAGACTGTTGGGATGAAAGAGTTAAAATCAAAAGATTTGGTGAGGAGGAGGGAGTAGTTTTGCTCAAACTGACCTTGCACCTTGCCTCTAAAAATGTCATTGTGGGAAAACTCCATTTATTATGCCTAGTGTTGCTCATCCTCTGCTGGTTTGGAGAAGCAGAATTCCTGTGTAAAGGTAACACACCCCTGCAGACACGTTTGAGCCTCCTGCTGGGGGAGAGATCAGCAAAGCACAGCCTTGAGATAAACTGCAGGTGCACAAAGCCCTTTGATCCATTGAGGCTGGCAGTGCCCCGCTTCCGCGAGGATGAACTGAGCCTAATGGAGCGGTGTCCTCGTCCGTGTCTGTGCCGCCGGCGTTGTTAGTGAGGCAATGGCATAAAGCTACTCGAGGCATTTCAGCTGTGCCTTGGTGAGCGCTTTGGTTACCTGCATGTGTCAATTCACACACAGACCTCAGTCGAATCCTTCCTTTCCTCTCTGTTTCTTCTTGTGTCCAAAGAAACATTGTAAATAACATGTACGGGAATATTTCAAATATTCCCTTAGTTTTTCAAGAATATAATGGACAATGGATAATAGCATGGTTAAAACTCTCTTTCCTCAGGGAAAAATTGTGGGTGAAATGTAGGATGGGATCTTGCAATATTGACAGTCAAGTCACAGACAGAAAAACATCAAAATCAGACTACTGATTATATGTAATACATACACATTAAGTATTCTGTAATAGTAATATCCTTAATAGCTTTGAAGGAAGTTTATATAATAGAAATAATCTACTTGCAATGTAAAAGGGGTCATTTCCATCCAAAGGGGATGCCATAAGATATAATAGCTCTTTTCACTGTTTGATGAATCAAGTAGATTTTGAAATATTAAACCACATCTTTTTCTTATTTAAGAAAACGAGATTCAACATTAAYATACAGGAAGTCCAGTCAACTGGCAATTATAGCATAGGTAATTCGTTCCTTTTTTCATATGGGATTACATTATCAGCATATCTCGAACCAAATTGTTGCGAGACACTTTCCCCCTTATTCTTGACCAAAGCTAAATCTGTTTAAGACAAATGCAGACCTTGCTCTGCTGGGGTTTTTTGCTGGTTTTTCTTTCCTTAGTTCCTGATCCACACCCTGGAAATATGCCTCAAGTTTTTATTGAGTTCCAAGGGAAACAGGCAGCCGTTTTGAAGCCTTGGGTTACTAAATCAATATACCAGTTCCTGTCAAAGGAGACCATATAGAAAGAAATAATCTATAACCATAGATATAATTATCCCACTCTGCTGATATCTGGAATCCTTAACCTTAATCAGCGCATATGACAGGAGAACTGCAATGTTTTATTGCGTGCTTATTTCCTCTTGGCAATGGCAGTGAGTTTAGTCTTCAAACTAATTTGTTTGGGTCTTGCAGCTGCCTTCAATACAATTAGCCGTGAAGCGTTACTGATATTGTTTTGTAAAATATATCAGGAATAGACAAAATGGTGCTCTGTTCTTTCATTCTGAGAAGACGAGAAGAACTGACCAGAGAGACATCTACACTAACACTGATCTTTAAAGTGGAATGATAACACCACCATAAATTCACACTTTTGGTGTTGGTAAGACTAAGCTCATATTTTGTGAAATTGAATTGATATTGAAAAATATTGATAAACAAGGTAGAACATAAGTTTGAGATACTAGAGGCCTCTCTCTGAACTGCCAGTGCTTCAAGGGAGTTTTAGTTGTGGTGTTTTATACCTTAATTTTCTATTCTGAGCCTATGAATTTTGGCTTCTCTGCTACACAGCTGACTACAAACATAGAGAAGGAATATGAGTAACACAGCATTATATCAAAAGCTCCTGAATGGTTTAGATTTGGTACAAAACAATCTTGAATAGAAATACTTCTGTTTAATATACAGTAACATTTCAATTCTAGATTATTCAACACTAGAGAAAGAAAATTGTCAAATACAAATATGAATATTTGCAGTTTTGGTCCAATGGTATATCTCCTTAAAAAAAAAACAAACCCACCAACAAAAATAAACTAACAAAAAAACCCAACAAAAAAAGGCCGAAAATTTCCAATCAGACACCCGTTCATTACTTCAATTATATGTCTCATTTTCTTCATTTTATTTAGTCTTTTTTATGCTTGATTGACAGTGTTTTACCAAGATTGGGGGAATGAGATGACAGAATGACTTAAAAAGAATGTTCATCAAGTGCAAGAAACAGCAGTGTAACTCATTTGTCTATTGGAAGACATTGTGTAGTATGCACCCACTAAGATTTCTATTTCGTCTTGTTTGTCACACAGAAAACAATGCCAGTGTCTGATTTCTACTAATTAAGGCTAGCAATTTCCTTCTTGATGTGAGGACCTTTCCCATACTGCAGTCCTCAGGAGCAATAAAATGCCTCCTCCACAGAGCTGATAGAAACTGCTAGAGTCCAAATACTTAAAAACATTTCCTACATGCTATATATTGTAACCAATTTGCAAGTAGTTCCCAACTGCAACTTGATGTGTTGAAATTAATCTTTCCATTAATGAATGCATTAGGTTGGGTTACCTTAGAGGCTGCTGCTTTTCTCCAGGCAGATGAGATCATTTCAAACATTAAAGTTGAAACATTCTGAGAAAACTCTGGAGAAACTAGAAGTGATAAAGCCAATAGGTGATTAAATGTAGTTTGAAGTGTTCTGTGGAAGTAAAGCAGCAATACCGAATAGAAAAGTTTAGAAAAATATTCTTTAAAATTCATTAGAACATTTTATATTAAGAAGACATATCTGTATAATTTTACAGGACTCTTTTTTATGCTTAGATGTTAAGCGGCCTGTGAGCAGGATATTCTCTGCATGATGTCTTTGTTTTTTAACTCAATAACTTGATATTCAAATCAAATCACATTTAAATACCTATTTGCTCAACCTTACTTTATTTGAAATAAAGTGAAAGGAATGTAGATGTAGGACAATTCGGATTTTAAAGGAATTTAGAAGATCCTTTTATAAGGATTTATAAGAACATTTGTCTTAACAGTTGTTTACAGGTTGTAGAGACAGTACACTTCCCAGATCAGTAGCAGATGAGTGAAAGAAGGTCTTTCTGAGCTCGTCTTTCTGAGCTCAGTAACAGAATGAGTTACTGAGACAAATACTATGTGTATATTAGAATTACTGATTTTTGTTAACAAAAGAAAAAACTTTTTTACCATAAGTCAAAATCCATTAGACAATCTCCAATTTCCAAAATAGTTAACCAAGTAATATTTTACTATGTTTGCTTTAAGTCTTTCTTTGAATGGCTACATTCTTTCTGTCTTTGTTTTCTTTGGCATTCTGAGTCTATTATATCATCACTGAAATGACAGGCAGCAGGACTAAGATCTTCCAAAAAGGTGGAAAATTACTTAGCTGTTTGGTCACAGTAGGAAAAAAGAACTCTTCAGGTCAATTCTGAGAACATCTTGCTTTTAAATGAGAAAGGCATTGATTAAAAGGAGACCAAATACCAACAGAACAATCCAGAGATACTGGGATATATTCAAAAGAGCTACTAGTCAAACAGAGGAAATAAAGGAAACTACAGCTGGGAACCTGTTGGACTAGAGAGAATAGAAACAGCAGGAGAAGAGAGAAGGAAAACATATAAAGAGAAAATAAAACATTAAAAAGGACAAACATAAAGGTTAATATGAAAACAGTAGATGATGTCAGAATATTCGATGTTGAGGGGCATGATCTGAAGGGACTGAAAGGTTAGGCTTTGCTCCCTTCCAAGGCTAAGTTTGCTATGGTAAAATATTAACCAAGAGGGATGTCTAGGCAACTCCAAATCCAAATGGAAAACAAACGAAAAAACCCCACAACAAAAAACAGACTAAAACTGAAAGGTAGTGCTCTTAAGAGGTAAAGTTGTGGTATAAATCTTTAAAGTTTAATATGATTTCAGTGTAATTCTAGTATAAAATTTGTGCTTTTAGAAAAAAAAAATATCTGGCCAGTTGTGATTAATTCTCTCTACTTTTTTTTTTTTATTTTTTTGAATCTAAGAGTATGCTGACATTCCTGGATCAAAGATAAGGATTAAGACGCATAGGTACTTCAATATTTAATTTGACTTATTTTCTACTTTACTCATGTCCTCAGGTTCTGTAGAGAATTATAATTATTTTTTCTATATACACTATGACAGGAATAACAGCGTTGCTATAGTTTATATTTTTCTGAAGACCATTAGAGACTGCAGCAATATACAATGGTATAACTGATTATCATGTCTTAATTTTACAGACCACTTGACAAACCAGCCCTAGTAGGATTGAGTAATTGTGTTTTAATTAAAAATTATACTAAGAAATGTTCTTATGTAGGATGTGAACAAGAGGAATGCATATACTATTAAAAAACATTTCAAGGGGTTTTGATATTGCACAATATGTATTCCAGTCCTACACTTTAACACAATTTGTTAGTCATTTGACTTAAAGCAGTCATCTGCAGTTAGGGCAACCTCTTTTCTCACTATAGGCAATTGCATTTCATTTCAACTGCATTTTGTCTCAATTCATTTGGCTACTCAAATATGATTTTCTAATTCACCTTTTATGGAACTCGGGATACTTCGATATGTCAAAAGGCATAGGCCTTATCTGAAATAATTTGATTCTCAGATGCTTATATTAACAATTATTCATTTTCACAACAAATGTCTTTGCAAGACTGAAAGAGGTCAGCAAGTCCCATTTTTCTTCATCCATTTTTTCAGAGTTCTTCGCTCACTCTTTCATGTGACTGTCACAGATCTCTTGCAAAATGATTATGAGGGTTCTTACTTTCTTTTCATTTTACAACTGTACTCAAAAACTTGATCAAACAACAGACAACTCTCTGTGGACTAAAAGAAAATAGAATTTCTCAAATGATACTGAAAGGAAAGGCCCTGAAAGCCTGTGAAGAAATTAATGTCTATCACATTACCTCTCTCCCAAGGAACAGCTTCATTTTGTAGGTAATGCTGGAGATGAAAGACTATTTTAGTGCAGTCTAAGTTTACAGGATCTTTCTGTAAGCAGATACTGCCATCTTTCCTAATCAAATCCACCTGCCTATCATCCTTTTTGGCTCTTCTTTCTCTTTACTTCCTAGACCTGACTCTGCATTAGCTGGTATCATGGCTGATATCCAGTTTGCCTACATTATCTCTTGCTTTCCCCTATCCTGAATCTAAATTTTTCCACTAAATTCTCACTTTCTCTCAGCAATCTCTGCTTAAGCCTTCCAATGACTACTCAACATGAATATTGGTTTCTCAGGAAAAAACATTTCTGTCTTCCTAGAATTTCCACTTAACTTGCTACTGAGCAAGGAGTCAGGACAAGCTGGTTGCTGTTAGGATTATCAGTCTTCATTTTGAAAGTTCTTTTGATACAGTTGTGATAAACACATATTATGGTGTTGGCTTTCGCAAATATTGGAGAATACTATGTCTTGTATGTTGTAAAGTTAACTTTGTGGAAGTGGTTTTGCTGTTATGAGGGGAGGAAGCTGGGTGTTGGCTTTCAGGGAATCGAAACTTCCAGAAGTAACCATTACCTTTGATGAGGATGACTGCGCATGCTCTGAGGAGGCGGAATGAAGGAGCAGCCATATTTTAATATGTATAATTTTTCATGAATATGTATTTGGCTGATGCAATACCTGGAGCATATAAGGAGGTCACCATTGTTGGCCGGGGTGCCTCTGGCTGAAGCCACACACCTAGCGCTGCCCTTTTATTAACTTAGTCCCTTATTAAAAATTTTTTAATTTCTACTGAGGAGTGGGCTTCGTTTCTCACACAGTCTTGCACCAATTAGAAATAACAGGCATGCAGAATTGTTAAAACAAGTAGAGAATGGAGTTCTGGATGAAACAATCAAGAAATTACAGCTATCTTCAATTTCAGGACTTTAGAATATAATTGTTATGGTGAGAGAGACTAAAGTTATGCACCTGCAGAAATCAGCAAAATTGATAAAGATGAGTTAACCAACAGCCGAGATGTTTACTAATGTAATCACAAACTGAGCCAAACAAGGATAAAGAACAGGATAACAGGATGTACCCAGCAATGGAGAGGATTAAGAGAAGAAGATAGCTGGGAGAAACCTGGCTGGAATCTGTCGACACAGCAGAGGGAGTCAGGGCACATGCCCAGCGGCAGAAGGTGAAAAGTTCAGCGCTGAGGAAGACCTGCAGCCTTCCTCCAATGACCCCTGAGGGGTGGTCTTCCCCATGACCACCAGACAGAACTGCGGCTGCGCAAGATTGCACAACCTATTTCTGGGAACTAATTAGCTTAGCCACTCCTTTGTATTAGAATAAGCCTCCCCTTTGTTAATATGTATGAGATTGCAACATAAGAATAAGGAAGTGATCGAGCCTGGTATGCACAATAGGAGGAGTAATCCCCCAGACATCCGGCGCCGTATAAACGAATACCTGCTTCAAAGGACRCGAGTCTTTGCAGTTTTTGTACCGCAGATTTTGTGAGAATCAATGGGTTGAACAAATGAAAATTTGTTTCCTTTCCCCCATGTAGCAGGGAGGCAGAATGGGCGATACATAAAGACAAAAGGAATTGCTTGCCCARCCCACATGCCAGGACAATTTCTCCAATTAAAGAAACAAAGAGCTCGAAATATTGGCAAGGGGGTTGTTTCCCCAAAGGCTGGATCCTATCATCGTGAGAGATGGTGGGACTTTTCAAAACTTTGGTGAGAGGGAGCAGAGGCAGGGCTCGCTGCTCTCCTCTAGGCTCGGCGTTCAGTGAGAACAGTCGTGTCTGCAGCGAGAGCTGGTTTTGCTCTGGGAACACCACTACACTGCGACGTCTCCGCCCACTCTCTCCAGAACACGGATACGTCCCGCTGCAGCACAGGGTGCAGTGTTACGCTGTAACTGGTCGCCGCCCTTAGATGCTTGCCTCTGCCATCTCTGCCACCAGCCTGGGTTTTCTGCTGCACGTGGGTCAGCCTGGGTCTGCTCCTCTCTACTGTTCCTGCCTTCTGCTGGCCCCTCGGTGCGTGATACCGAGGTCCATGGCTCCCCAGTCAACCCTGCCTGCCTGCGCTGCTTGCTGCCCGCTGCCGAGGTTGGTGCAGCCGGGCTGCTGCCCCGTGGGTTTGCACCGGGAGCAATCTCCCCTCTCCCTCTCCCGCTCGCCCGAACCGCCATTGCCACATGAAGAGGTCATCGCGCTCGCGCCACAGCGCCCCCTGCAGCCGCGGGGGAGTCACCACAGCCTCTCTGCCCCAACGGAGAATCGCCCTACGACAGAGAAAGGACTGTTACAGGGTTTGTCTGTTCTGTTATCGTTGCTGTTTATCTGTCTTGTTATATATATATATATATAAAAATATATAACCCTAGTAAAGAACTGTTATTCTTTTTACCACATCTTTGCCTGAAAGCCCCGTAATTTCAAAGGTATAGTAATTAGGAAGAGGGAGGGAGGTCATCCTCTATCCAAGGAAGGTTTCCCACCTTCCTTGACAGACACTCATCCTTCAAACCAGGACAATAATTAAGACACTAAAGCAGCTCTGAATAACAAGTTTTCGTACTGCTCAAAGATGGCTTCCCTACAGAACTGCTGACATCAAGAAGCATGTGGTTTTCTCAACAGCTGTGATAGAGGAGTCATATAGCAGTATCAGTGATGAGATTCCAAGAGCTGTAGCTAACCTCCAAAAACAGCAGCAACTTCCCTACGAACAGCTGATAGGAAATGAGGACATCTATTCTAAGTCTCAAGGTGGACCGCTTTCTGCAAAAACACTCCTGGCCGCTCACCATATGGAAGATGTGGGGGATACAAGCTTCCTGTTTGACCCATTCTGCTTCATTTCCTATCTGCTCATGGGGGAGCTAGCAAGTCAAACATCTATTAAAAAGTAGGAAAATTAATTTCAGGAAGAAAGTGAAAAAGAAAACAAATTAAAAATCCAAACAAATATTAACTGTTTGATTTGCATAAAGGCATAGTTTGCAATAAACTCAGTAAATTATACTACAGTGGAAAACAGCTGACAGTATTATGGGACTATGTATTTTGCAGGAAAATAGATTTTCCATGTCAAAATGTATAAGCAGCAGTAAGCAAATCAAATAACTCCCTCACCATCAATACAAACAACAGTAAAAGATTTGTCTTCTTAGACATTGTTTTCATGTTTCTTTCAGTAACACACATCACTATTTGCACAGAGATACTGGTGGTTATTAATGTTTTAAAGCCAGTTTGCTTGCTACAGCTTAATTCCATTTTAAGAAAGGTGCACAGGCTGGGATTACACCTGTTTCTTCTCCTCTTACTAACTTGCATCTTTATAACACAACATTGAAAGAAAATTTCAATTCCATTTTTGTTATTTTTAAAAGTTTTTAAAAATTCTTGTTGATAATGGTAGTTGCAATCTAATAGATGTGTATATTTGAACCTAAAAAGATGCATGGTTTTCCAGGTTGAATTGATTAGATTGTGTCGATTTAAATAAAAAAAATTCTTTACAGATTAAAATCCCTTAATTTTGAAATTGTTCATCTGTATGAGATGGAATATTTCTCACTTCATATGATTTGATTGCAAAACCAGGAAAAATCAAGTACTTCAAACACAGTGCTTTGCTTTGCTCTGTTCTTTGAGTGTTAGCTGATGCCTAAAAGTGGGAGTACCTGAAACAGAGACTGAACAAAGTTAGTGGATAAAAGAATGAATTTAATGAAGGCCTTCGAGTGGTACAGCTCTGGTACAGAGCCTTGGTGATGCTAGGCTAGACCAAGATGGACCCCGATCACGAGTTTTCCCCCCCAGATATAGGTTTGGTACATTTGCTTATCAGAAGTTAATTGTCCAATTACAGTTCCAGGTAATAAAGTAATATTCCTCCATTCACCCCCTCCCAATTCACTTTTAGTTATACTTAGGCCTAGGATAGTGACCTTGTTTTCCAGGCTTAGAGAGAATGTTTTGTCTAACAAGAATGTGAAGCACATAATATGGAGTTCAGAATTACACACTAGTACAGTGCAGGGTTAGAAAAATCCAAAAGCTAATCCTTAAGGCATCAAGCTGTACTTGAAATTTTGAAAGAAAATTATGTGGGAAGTAAAGCCAGGAGTACCGGAAAAGAAGAGAATATGAGCTTATATCTGTGCAAGTTAAAACTGCTCAGTCAAGATTTAGCAAGCATCTTACCTACCTTACTGCTTATTATTTTTTTTCCACCATTAATCTTTTTAGTTATTAGGCAAAATTATGTGTTTAAACTAAGTGACAAAACCTAATTTCTTATGTTAATTTCAGTCCTTCTAACCTGTCAGGTTTAAGGGTCAGAGACTAATAGACAATCCTCAGAAGAACATTATTTTTCCTTCTTATCTGCAGAAAAGAGAGGTCTCTGTCTCAGTTTTCACATTTCCAGGTTTTCAAAGATCTCTGTTCATTTTGACATAATCTAACTACACACTGTAGGTATCCATCTTGGGTGAGAACTTTTTGATTAATTTGGAGGATACAGTCTTACAGCTGCTACTACATTATAGTTCCTGTTGTTTCTTTCCTTACAGCAAATCTATACCAAAGATGTCCTGGTTTCAGCTAGGGTAGAGCTAACTTCTTCCAGCAGCTGTTGCAGGGCTGTGTTTTGGATTCAGAATGAGAATGGTGTTGATAATACACTGATGTTTTGGTTTTTTGCTAAGTCGTCTTTACCCTAAGTCAATGATGTTTTTCTATCTTGTCTCAAGCTCTGCCAGTGAGGAGGTTCACAAAAGAAGCTGGGAGGGAGCACAGCTCGGACAGGGGACCCCAACTGACCAAAGGGATATTCCACACCACAGAAGGTTATGTCCAGTACGTAAAGTGAGGGGAGTTACTTGGAAGGGCAGGTGATCTGGGTTTGGGAAGGGGGATCTGGCATCAGTCAGCAGGTGGTGAACAAGTGTATTGTGCATCACTTGTTTTCACATCATTATTATTATTATTATTATTATTATTATTATTATTATTATTATTATTATTATTATTTACCATTATGATTGTATTTTACTTTATTTTCAATTATTAAATTGTTCTTATCTCAACATACAAGTTTTCCTTCGATTCTCCTCACCATTCCACTGTGGGGGGAGGAAGAGAGAGGGATTTGAGCTACTGCATGATGTTTAATCTCTAGCTGGGCTTAAACCACAACAGTGGCTAAAGGAAATCAGCTTGTGAGAGGTAATGGTTTGTCTATGGCTGCTTGTGTGAGTGCATTTCACCCATGTCAGTCCTCTACTAGACAGCCAAAATTGGCAAACTCTCTCAATGTCAGCTTTAAAGAAAGTTCTGTGGAATGATAAAAGGTGGTCAAAGTGGTAAAGATGAGAGTCACCTGCAAAGAATGAACAAAAGCCTTACAAGACTAAGTGTCCTAGCAATGAAACAGCAAAAAAAGTTCAATACGTAGAAAAGTATAAAGTGATACCAAGGGAACCAATTCATCTGTAAAGTAGATGGATCTGAATTCATCACAAAAGACATAAAACCTTGGGATTATGACATATATTTCCATGGAAATAAAGTCTCAGTGCTTGGTAGTGGACCAAAAACTGACTAAAATATTTGGAAATATTAGGTAATAGAGGGAGAGAAAGAAAAATAGTGAAATCACTGAATAAATCTGTGCTTTTCCCAAACATTGAATAATATGTGTAGGACTAGTGATCTTATCCCCAAAAAGTATTCAACAGAACTGAGAAAGATTCAGAGAAAGACAAAAGTGTTAAAAAGCATGAAAGATCTTATATATAATAGTTGAGAAAACATTCTCTGCAGCCTGGAGGGGACACCGCATAAATGCCTACAAAATGGTCATGGAGAGTGCAAATAGGAAATTATTGTTCACTGTCACTCCTATTACAAAAATGAGATTATTAAATGGACATAGCAAGAGCCAAGCTCAAACCAGATAAAAGAACTTAGTTCTTTATAGAAAAAATAACAGACCTTTTGAATTTCTGACCATCAGTTATTGTGCACATAAAAGTATCTGTGACCATAAAGAAAAGAGATACAAAGAAGTTAAAAACTCACGTTGAGTTTAGGAAATCCACAAACAAGAGTATAATTAGATGACAGGATAGCAACAGAGGGACCAATAGTTTGACTTACACTTATTCTTCCCTTGGTGTAGCTTGTGGCCACTGCCTAAGACAGACCCTTGGCCTGAGCCCATATGGCTTTCTTATGGAAATCCTGCAGAATCACACCCACCTACCAAGTTTATGCACTTGCTACAGATCTCCGTTAGTCACTTTGATTCTCCATTTGTCTTCACCAGATGCAATTCTTCCCACTGTACATTTCACATACACTTGCTTTATCAATATAGGGAATGGATGCTGTGTACAACATTAGACACTCAAGATTGAAGTGATAACTCAAGATAAAAGTCTGAGTAGTTTTCATTTTAATTATTTCTCAATGTAGAATCCTGCTCCTCAGTTGCATCTGTACATAATAAATACAGCCAGCATTAATGTCCTGGCCTAACCAAAAAAGGATGTATTCTATCACCACCCACAAAATTCCTTGATAAGGCAGGTGGTTTATAGTTAGGTGGTTACACACCTGGTCCCTGAAACTATGCAGATCATGTGAGGTGGAGTGGTACTCCTTATCTCAGCTGTGATAACTATCCCAGCCAGTAGCAAGCACCACCCATCCTGAATGGATTATCTCTGTTAATGGCCCATTACCAAACTGGATAAGCCCCAACCAATATAACATCAGGAACATCCTCTTCCATTGTGGAAACCCCACCCCTGAGGGATACACGAGTAAGGAAACACCACATAAAAACAGGCTTGGGGATTGAGAGGGACCCTGGACAACCACAGGACTCCAGATGACCAGACCACCACCACCACCACCACGGGATATCCAGAGGACTAGACCCTTCATCACCACTGGACAACCAGAGGATGGGACCACCACCACTGGATACTCAGCAGACCAGGCCTTTCTACAGGACTACTGCTTTCAGCAGCACTGCAGCCACTGGACAACCAGAGTTCCAGACCTTCAAGAGGACTGCAACCACTGCCAGGTTGTACTGTGGCTCTGCCAGTTTAAGCCTGTGTTTTCTGTATTACTGCAGATACTGTTATTTATTATAACCTTTCTATTAAAATTGTAATTCTGACCTAAAATCTCTCTTGAAGTATTTGTTTGGGGTTACTTTCCCCTGCTGGTTCACGTTCAAACCAGCACAATTAAATACAATGTAATTCTGATAAGCTGGAAAATGTTTAAGAACCTCTAAATCTCAGCTTCATGCTAGACCTCTGAATTTTGGGCTATGGATCTCCAGCACACTGAGGACTTTTTCTCTCATTTAACTACTATTACTCTATTCAGCTCTTTACCAGTTTCCTAGCTCTAAGTTTTCTTAGAACTACAAAAATACGTGATGATCCTGCTTTCAGGGGTTTGCCATCTACAGAATCATCAGCCACTGACAGCATTCCATCTGTCTCTCTAGAAGTTTCTCAGTCTTCCCTTCATGCTGGTCTATGAAACAGGTGTCTCAGTCCTTTTAATTTCTTTCCACAGGCTTGCAGAACAATTTTGCTCTCCTATCCTGGACGAATGACAAGTAAGAGAATTTTCCTGTGTTTTCAAACCAAGAATTTCCATTGCACCTCATAATTTTCTGTCTGGTGGTCAGAAGCACAAACCACCAAAGTCTGCACTGCATGTTCTCTCATATGCACTGATCTATTGAAAAGAAATTTTAATGATGTAAGCACATAGAGGAGATTTTTTTCTATTTAAAATGAATAAATAAATGTGTTTTGATAAATTTGTCTATGCATACCAATGGGAAATATGGTTTTATGGCATTATTGAAGAATAAACTACCCTGCCTATTTGTGATTATTTGCCCAGCAGGTACTTCAGACTGACATCCTCATCAGTAATGATGATTGATATTGCTGACAGAAAGAGTGGATGTTTTCAATACSCCTTGTTTCTTTCTCTTACATGAACGATTTTTGGGAGCTTCAGCTTTCTAGAAACTTGAAACTTGTCACAGAAATCTGGAAAACTATATATCCAAGTGAAATTCTGCAAGTTATTTCCTTTAAAAAGTACAGAGACTAAAGCTGAATGGAAAATGCTGGGTATCCATCTCAAAATTATCCATAGCAAGTTTTAAATTACAATGCACTTAAACCTGAGTCTTTTCTATGGCACTGTTCCTTTACTTGCACACAAATTTATTAATTCTTAAGTGAATAGGCAAGTGTTTTTTTAGACCGGCTATGTTGCTCAACATAGCTGTTGAGGGCTGTAATGCCTTTCTGAAGCTGTTTGTCAGCAAAGCTTCTGTAAAATATATGTGCCCATGCTCATTGTTTCCGTAGTCCTCAGAACTGAGAAAAGAATTCTGGAATCATTCCACAATACAAAATTACTTCACTTGTACGTCCTTTCCATGTTTGTTCATTTCATACAATATATTAAAACCATCTTTTGGAAAAATTCCTCACTAGAAGATGATTATTTTGATATTAAAAATCACACACAGTCTTGTACAACTTATTTCTAACAGAGCATACTAAGACAACACCTGAAAAACTAGAAGTAGTTTGCTGTGAATCAAAGATCAGTGTGCTTCCATGCAGAGTAAGAATATTATTAGGTGTTTTTCTAGTATTTTTCTTTCTTTTTTTTTCCCTCTCAGGTCTATATAACATGAGGGGATTCTTAAATCCTTTTGAGAAAGTTTTCTTCTCAAACTTGGGGACTTTATATAGAGAAAAAAATCTATATTTTCTTTTCCTGTGGATTATGAGATGTCAACAGTCCTGGCCAAAAGTCACTATTCAGTCTTGAGCTCTATTTGCTTTAGAGTTACCAAATGTTTATGGACTTTAATTATTACAGCATATGTCAAAAATATAACATATTAGAAACTATTTATGTTAAAAAGTTAATGCTGTGAGGAAAAATTGTTGAAATTCTGAACATAACATCTGTCAAGGGTTAACCTGGAGGCAAACTCCAGATCCCCACGCTATATTCTTCAGAGGAGAGGAGACAGCAAAAACAGGCCGCAAACTTGAAAAATTATTAAATAATTTATTTCACTAACACTACTAAGAATAGAAAGAATAAAAAATAATCAAAATATGAAGGCATAATGTAAAAATATCATTCTCCTCCCAATACATTCCAATCTTTCTCACTGATCACGCAAAGGACATAAATATGAGATTCTGATCTTATGATTAAGAGTTCTTATTGCCACTTTATGGGATAAAGAGAGTTCTTTCTGTAGTGTAGTGGGATCCATCCCACAGAAGGCAGCTCCCTAAGAAGTATCTTCAGCATAGTTCCAAACCTTTCAGAAACACCACAGCTCACCCTGGTTTTTGCAGTGGTGTATCCTCTCTCCCACGATACACTCCGCAGTTTGTGGGTCACAAGAAAAGTCTAATGGGGTTAAACATTTAAAGATTAAGTCATTCTAGCCTAAAGGCACTAAAGGTAACAGGCTCCTGCTTTACTCATAATCTCCAAAGGCTGCAAATTCACCTGCACACAACATAAAAAATGTTCTTATTTTAGGCTGTTGAATTTCAAACTCCCCATGGCTCATATGTGATTTAAAGAGATATTTAGTTTGGTATTATTCCAGACCAGATCACACAGCACAGCTCACAACAAAAAAAGGTGAATGCTTTTAAAGATGGCTTCTCTGGCACTTCCTGCCACTCCTTGTCTTCTCTTCCGTTTGGCTGCTGGCTCCATATTTAGTCTTTCACGTGACTACTTTCCTTTCTCTCTAGCTTAGAGAAGAGGTTAATATTTGCAGAAAATGCCTACAAAAGTATTTATAACAGTTTACATGCTCCCAAGATAATGCAGCTGTATGAGGCCTGCTTCCTAGGCCCAAGGTTCTTCCAAGGCCCCTAGGTTCTTTTCTTCCCCCCGCCCCGCCGTATCGCTTCTCTGCACTGGCTGCCATCCAAATTTTAGTAAGTCTTTTGGCTGCTAATTAAATACTGCACTTTGTGACAGCAAGGTCATCCTTTGATCTCACCAATCTACCTCCAAAAGGGTTTTTTTTTCCTCCAAAACTTTCAGTTTCTCTGCGCGGTGTAGCTTGGCTTCTCTCGACTTCTCTCGGCTTGGCTGCTTTTCTGTTTGGCCTTGGTCCGGATGGCAATAGACCAGCTCCTCTCGGTTCCAAAACGGCACGGGACCAGTGGGGGGTGTGATGCCAGAGAGATTTTTTGGTTTTATGCTTTTTAGATTAGTAGTATTTTAGTTTTATACTTTTATATATTAGTACCCCTATAATCCTTTAACCTCTATCCTGTAACCTTGTATCCCTTTCCTATAGACAAAACAGAACCAAGTTATCAGCCTTCAAGCATTCCAGAGTTAGACTCGATAAACTATTGAAGTAAGCAGAGAACCTCCAATAGAAACTTGCCACAAGGAATAGTGTGACAAAATTCTGCTTTTCATTGGAGACTATTTCAAAACTATGTTACCCTATAATAGTAGAAGCATGAACACCTTCACAGACTTTTTTTACCCTTTTTGTACCCTTTTTACCTTTGTATAACTTACACTTGCTGGAACCCTGCTCGGCAGGATTGGGCCCAAAGCCTGCGCAGTGGGGGTCCTGGGGTTATCCCTGGGAAAACTTTGCTTTCTCCAAATCCTTTAATAAATTTTTACTTTTTACCCTCTTATTTCGGCCTCAGCCTTTATTTTCCAAAGATATAAGGCATCAGGTGAGGCCCGGGGGTTAGGGGGAGCCACTCCCTTGCTAGTGGTCAGCAGGGAGCAAGAGAGGAAGTGAGGAAGTGACCCTTATTTCCTGGGTGGTTTTTACAACATTCCTTTCACAGAGACGTCACAGGAACACTAAGTGGTCTATATAACTGTCCTTTACCTGTTTTTAACCAATCAGACCTGTCTCACACCGGGTCAAAGCATGACAACACCTGAGATTTACTCCATTTGTTGTGGACAATTCTATACAGACACAATAAGAATTCCAGTGTTAAATACAGCCAGTCCTAATAACATAAAGAAATCTTTTAGCAGAATGCTGTGATCTAATATAAAACAAATACTGTAGGAGAAAATTACTTGCTGAGGTTATGGGTAACAGCTAAAAACCAGAATATTTAAAAACAAGAATATTTTAAGAACTGGATAATATTATGAATTGGTGGCCCACTGACCAAATGACCCAGGCAACCCAGAAAAACAATTACCTTCTAATCAAATGAAGTGAGATTTTTATTTTCTGTGATTTTAAGCTAGTTTTAAAGACAGGACTAATTAGAAATATGGTTTCATAGCTTATGTTGCTTAGGGCAAATCCCACCCTCTACATCTGTAAAGTATTGACAAGTAGGATGGGGTGGGGAGAATCTATAAATGAACTAATAAGGGAGCAATAACTATTTTCTCAGAATCCAGATTGGGTGCTTTATTGTGTGTTCATGGTGTTGATTACCTTTTGTTTTCCTTTCATTTGTGGACAAATACTAGCTAACAATTTGAAAGAGTCTTTTAGCATAACAACATGAAGTCATATCCACAGCTTCATTTTATTGGTGTTTTTTCAGTTTGGTTTTTGTTTTTTTTTTTAACTAAAACAGTTAAAAAATAATTTTTAAGAGGATTCCCCACAGTTAAATGCATCAACAAACTTGTGTACCTCTTTAAATTTAACCCAAATGTCTCAACAGATGCTGCTCTTCCAGTCTCAATAGGGAGCAGATTCCACAATCAGGAGTATAATTACAGAGAGCTCTAACTCCTGCTGTCTGAAAGTTACACTTAGGGCACACTGAATTGTCTGGCAGTTTCAGTCTTCAATGGCTGACTGAGGCCTTTGGTAATAAAAGATCAGTCAAGAGTACATTATGATACTTCACAAAATGCTAACAACTTTTTAGAATTTACAATTTGGAGAAACATATGCCAGCTTTGTACACTGCTGAACAGTTAAAAACAAACACAATAAGAGTAGGAAATTAATATATTATGAGTTTATAACASGAAAAGTGTATATTTGTCATCATGCAGGGAAGATAATACATCTGCTATAAAGAATAAATTGACAAGCAATGAAAAGCAGTGATTTTAATCCAGCAGTTTTTGTTGGACTCTGATTATAACTAGGAAGATTCTTTAGTTACAAATGGGATGTCAAGTAATAATTTTCTTCCATGATATTAAAAAAAAACCAAAAGAGAAAATACAAAATTATGTAGTGAAGGTTTCTTTTTGTATTAGTTTTCTTCGGAAAAGTACAAATTTTTTACCGTAAGAAAAATAAAGTAGGTGGGGAAGAATAAGTCTAAAATGATATAAAGAAATGAATAACCCTTTCTGATCAGAGAACATCTGATGTTCTTGTCTTTTGCTGCACACAAGACTCAGTAGTTAGCTACAAAAATTCAGAAGAGTCAGTCATATTTCAAAGTAATACAAAATGAAGGAGGTAAGACATTTTGTGATTAGAATTATTAGAAATTAGAAATTTTTAAAGAATCGTGTTTTTTAGTGTATGCGCCTTCTGTTTAGAATCTCTAATTCATGGTTCTTTTTCCAAAGCCAGTAATTTTCAGCTATAAATGTGGAGAACATTTAATTTGTCTGGAATGTGTAGTAACTCGTGGAATTAAGAGAATACATACATGAAAGCCAGATGAAAGGCAACCAAATGATTGTAATGGGGGTCAGTAATGTTAAAAAAAAATATTTTCAAGTTTCAGTACACTTCAGCCAGAACTGACCAATTTTTAAATCTTTTTTATTCATCTTCTCAGCTAAATTATAGAATTTTCTCTCATTTGCTCCAGGGACAGAACAAATAATTGATTAACATCTGAAAAGACTTCTCCAGACATTATTTACAGTATGAATTAAAAATTTTACTAATATGGGAATAATTTCTAAAAAGAAAATTCATATGGGGTTAAAAATTATATTCATTTGGGTTCACTTTATCCATTCTTCAACAAATTCACTTTATTTCTTGTCAGTTCTCTCCTTGTAAAGAAGGTTTTGTGATTTAAAACACATTAGACAATGAAATGGGTCCCAAGGAACTCCTGGACTCGGCAAACACAATTATATAATAAACTCTTAGTGAAGCCTCCACAGGTGTTGCAAATGGAGCCAGCAGCCAGAAAGGTGGGTGGGAAAAGACAATGAAGAAATAGCGCAAGAAACAAGCACTAAACCCAGAAGTTACAAAAATTAACATTTCAGGATACATCTGGCTTTATTTGTAGCCAATTAATGTTATATCTCCAGAAGTCTAGCATGTTTATGAATACCACCAGCCATATTGCACTCTACATAGAAAAAGTGTTCAGAGAACTCTGCTGACCTTACCCCACAGATATAAACTACACCAGCCTGCAGGATTGCATAGTCTCCCAAATGCAGGTTTTAGAGCATGGAGAAGCTACACACAGGGTATCAAAAAAAATAGCACATTGATTCCCTCAGAGGAAATTGGCTGGTAGCATTGAGCAGAGCTAGTAAAAGGCAGAGGTACATTTGCTAAGTACATAATYACCTTTTGTTTTAAAGCTTTCCTCAGGATTTACCACTCATCTTCAAATTCTTCACTGACATAAACTTTCTTCTCACTCATTTTCACTGTTGGAATAGGTGAATGAATTGCTTTCCAAGATGTGTTGGCCAGTGCTATGCGATGAGATCCTTGCATTGCATAAAAAGTTCCCATACAAGAACCCTGAAAGCAGCAAAATGCAGAACAATTCCACTGTGAAGATTTACCTTCTTCTTGCAAATCCTTCTGAATTCTCAGAAACGAATAAGTGATCTACCAGAATTTTAGATTCTTCTCAAAATTCTCCCTGGTGTAAAATACGTACCAAAATTGGGCTGGGTCTTCAGTTGAGGCCACAAAGCTGTCACAGCAATGTATTTGCTGGGGCCATTCCCTAGATGCATTCACAGATGGTGTCCACTCCATCACAGACTCCATCACTCCAAAATAGGCTGTTGCAACAAATAAACATCACTGGAAGACAAAGATAGTAGCATTACTACTTTTACAATCCATTCATCACTACTTTAAACAAAAAATAAAATTATAGAAGTCCTCTAGGATAATCAGTTTCATGTGCAGCCAGTCACAAGAAGAAAAAATATTCTTCCAATTATTTCAAGTGTTGCATTTTAGCTATGTAAGTTGCATACTTGTGAATTAAGTAAAAATACATTTTAAATTCACAGCTCTTGCAAAACTGCTATTACAGTTTGAAAATTTTCCAGAACTACCAAATTATCTTGCATTTTTCAGAGCCCTGAATATTTTGGAATGGGTCTTTTGGGGTTTTGATTTGGCTCTTTGTTTTTGTTTTGTTTATTTTGTTAAATGCACTGCTTTTCTTCTAAATTTTGTAATCAGTTAATCAAGAGTGGAAAACAGGAATCTACCTGGATGGTAATATCTTCCAACTAATGTCCTTCTGCACACTTTAGGTTCTTTTTATAAATACTATGTGAAACTATGTAAGCAATCAAATGAATTTTCCATATTTTCCTATAATCATTAATGGAAAAACCACTCTTTTATGTCTTTTAATGCTTTAAAGGATTGCAATTTCTCTTTTAACATATGAAGGTTCTGAGCACATTTGCATGTTCATGCTTATCATTTCATACAGAACTTCAATCAATAAAAACTGTAAATGGTTTTCTGTCTATCCTTCCTCAATAACAATTTAAATTTGTTTAGCTCTTCTAGATGGGGAAAAAAGATTATACCAGATACCTTCAACTGTTTAAATGCAGGAAAACCATGTATATGCTAGGCCTGTTACAGGGAAAATGTGTAAGATAACTCTTCCTCATAAAGTCTTTCTAGTAAGGAATGTAAAATCAAATTTGAAGTAGTAAGTGAATTTCTAGTCTGAGAAAGCTGCTTTAGGTGACCGTACTTTGAGCAGTGGGGTTGCAATAGATGATCCCTAGAGGTCTCTTTGAACCTCATTTGTTCTGTGTATCTGTGATACAGCGCTTTCAGTGCAGAGGTCTGATTGGTAGGATGGTCTTGGGACTTCAGGTAAGGCCTCACCAGCACTGAAGATTGGGGAAGGATCACCTTTCTTGATCTGCTGGCAACAATCTCCCTTACACAACCAGGATGTTGTTGGCCTTTTTCCTGTGAGGGCGCATTGCTGGCTCGTGGTAAACTAGTCGTCTACCACTACTCCAGAACCCTTTTCTGCAAAGCTGCTTCCCAGCCCATTGTCCGCCATTGTTTAGAGGCTCCTGAGGTTATTCTTTCTGAGATGCAGGACTTTGCCTTTCCCTTTGTTGAGCTTCATGAGGTTCCCGTCTGCCTCTTTCTCTAGTCTGTCAAGGTCCCTCTGAATGGCAGTGCAACCATCTGGCGTATCACACTCTGTGACTCTATGTTTATACAAATGCTCATTATAGTGAAAAATCTTTATGGCTCATGAAGACAGAATATAGAGAATAATTCCAGAAACAGACTGTTAATTATACTGGAATCTAAATTTATCTCATTTACATAGTCATATATGAAAAGGGCTTGAGCTGAAGTCAACGGTATATTCAGATACGGTCATCTGCATAATCAAAGAATTAGTTAAACCAGACAATGAAAAAAATTGAGTTTTTAAATACATTCCATAATGTCTGATTTTCTAGTGAACACTGCATGATCGTTCATTCATCGTGCCTACTTTCAAGAGATGGCTGCACTGCATTAACAGAATGAAGATTTGCAATTCACTGGTGAGGAAGTATGCATGTAAAACTTGTATTTAATAGATACATTGTGTAAACAAACCCAGCAAAGTAATCCATGCTAGCCAAAGGTGTTCAGTCTGTAAGTTGCTATCAGTATTCAAAATAGTTTAAACAGAGATATTCAAGTTGAAATACACAAGCTCCAAGTTGTGTGCACGCTACAGGCACTTCCAAAGAGGAGGATTCAGCTTCACTTGTGAGCTCTTCAGGATCGATACTTATGTAATACATTTCCCAGCACATGGGACTCTCTTTCCCATAGCAAACATAGAGTTCTCTTTCTATTCTACACAAGTAAACAAAGCTAAAGATCCATTCATACTGAGATAGGGACACTTTTTTCTATAGCTCTGAAATTAATATACAGATACTCTTTGCTTATACAGTCAGAATGTCCCAGTTACCTGTTACTATTTCCTCCTCATACACATTCTCAAACCAGAATATCAATCGAGGTGGCTTTTAGCTTCCTTTGTTGAGCAGATGTATTAAACAAATTGTCTTTTACTTCTCGGGTATTTAAAATGATTTATTGTTTAGTGCCTGCTATCTTTTTTCCTTCTCCAAGTCAGTAAAAGCAGATTGAGATTTTTCATGAACATTTGTTTATAATAGCTAGTTTTCCCTTGGCTCCTTTCAAGAGAATCCCTTAAAAATGGTAGGTGAAACTCATCACTGAAAAATCATCCTTGCCCTGGCTTTTACAGTTGTTTTTCTATATTTTCCAAATAGATTTAGGACTGTCTTCATTGAGGTTAGCTTTTGTCAGTTAACCCTATGATTCCAAACAAAATTGTCACACCACTTATCATCACCAGTTCACTCCCTAGTGTCCTAAAACTGTTTCTTGTGAGCATTCATTTTTTTGGTGTCCATATATGCCCATGAGAAACTTATGCTGTTTTTACTAATATTTTCTACCTAAGCCCATTTGCAATTCACATAACCCTTCAAATCTCTAAACCAGATGAGAGTAAGAAAAATGAGACTTTGTATGACAGAGAGGTAAATTGAAAACTAGGCACTCTAGATTAGTTATTTCAAGTTCTAAGCCATGACTAAGAAAAATGGTATGATAACAGCATACCTCAAAATAATGTGGGCATCAAGATGTGCAAAGGCTCATGAGGGTTTTGGAGCATCCAGTCCGACGGAAGAGGTCCTGCTGGGTGTGGAGTTGCAGCCTGAAGGCATCAGAAGTCAGGGTCTTTGTTCAAACCACAGACTAGTCACAGATATTTTCATATACTTGAAGAAGCACTGACCTGTGGAAGAAGATTGTGAGCAAAACGAAGAACCATGATACTAAGTATGCAAAAATATTTGTCCTAAGGGGAAAGTAACATGGAATAACAAAAATTTAGCAGCTTTTGTAAGAAAAAGACAAGGTGTTCAATTAGTTCCCTTTCACATGGTTTGATCCTACAGGAAACATGTAAAAGGAGTATTTTTTCTGTGTCCAGCAATCTGCTTTCACATCGTGAATGCACTGGCCATGGCTGCCTTGGTACCCAGAGGTGCTTCTGGGTCTGTTATACTAAAATATTTTTGTTGGGTTGAGCTGACTGAAACAATAGCCAGTATAAGCCAGGTACTTTGCCTAAAATGTGTGAAAATATATAACTGGAGGTGCTATGCCTTAGTCTACAAAATTACAGCTAATGAGTTTTCCTAACTATAGATTTTAAAATGAAACAAGAAAATAGTTTTTTCATTGCCTATGAAAAGAACTTTGGCATACTACCTTGATAGCAAAAATATTCCTAGTAAGATGGAGTATATACTTTAGATGGGACCATACTTCATTTTGCTACAGAAATGTTGTAGATCTAATCTCTGGATCTGTAGCCTTCCTAGTTTTTGTACTGCTGGTATAGGCTTTTGGTCATTATTGCTTCCCATGTTTCATAATACGTTCCTGAAAGAAGAAATTTACCTATTCCAGTAAGAAATACCATTTTCTATTTTTCACTAAGTTACACTTTCTCTAATGATTAAAAATTTTCCTATTTCTTCCCTTTAAAACATAACTAAAATGTACAATTCCAAGTAAACTACTGTGGCCAAAACATACAACCACACTTCATGGTTCATACAGAACCTTCATCAGCGGTTTTAACAAGACCTCGTGAAAGAGAGTCCACATACTGTTATGTTAGGTTCAGATTTTACAATAAATTAAAGAATGCATTGTGACTACAGGAGTCGTTTAATTTGATGAGTTATTTTTAAATGGCTTTGCAGTATGCATAGGTAGCATATTTCTAATCCACAGTCATAACAGATTTACCTCTTCAAGAAGCAGGACTTGATGCTGGGTTCCTGATAAATTTTTTCAGTGTAGCAGGATCATAATGCTGAGGAAATTATCCATCTTTATGGATGTCTATCATATCTGCAGTTTTCAGAAAATTCCCAAATACCATATGAATATTTTATAATGATGTTTAGCATTGAGGACCCGACCCAACCTTATAAATGACTCTTCTGTATAATTAGCACATTAGTCACTCTGTAAGATTGAGTCTGATGAATTATTCAAACACAGTTCTACAGAGATGCTAGTTGAGGGTCCTCTGTAAGGGCACTTTAAAACTCTCCTGTTAAACTTTGAAATAGTAGGGAGGGAAAGAAATGCAGTTGAAAGAGGAGAGAGACATTGATTTTTACTGCTGTATGAAGAGCATTTAGAAGCGCAAGGGAAGATACATGCGGGAAAGGTATGCTAAAACAAAAAAATATTTCTTTAAGTCCTTAATTAAAAAATCTTTATGAAGACACAGAGCTACTTTCTTTATAGTTTCCAGTGGAGCCCAGTAAAGGGAGTTTGAACAGGTCAACTGTATGAGGAAAAACTATATACCCAAATAGGTGAATTCTGTTATTAGTTTAATTTACACATTTCTATCTCTGTCTTCATTGTCTGTTTCTCAGATTACTTTAACTTTTGAGAAATTTAGATTTTTTTTGAAACAAATTTTAGTTTGTGGATTGATCGTAGTCTTTTGTTTGATACCTCTGCCTGTATTTGGTTTCCATTATCATTTTAATAACTGGTCAGAGCCCTCAAATTCAATTGTTTGTTTACGGTACGGACATTGGTAACTGGTAAAGAGAGGGTGAATTGCATGAAGTCACTGTACTTTTCATTAATTTAGAGAGTGTGGCATGTCTGTATCATAAGGAATTATAAGGGCATTCTAAAACCCTTCTTATTTTAACTGCTTCACTTATTTAGGTTCCTTTCAGAACTGTTTGGTTGGCATTTTACCACTAGAAAACCTGTATTATTGAAGCAGGTTTAGGAGAAATGCAATATTCACATTGAGTGAATAACTATCACCACCACCATTGTATATAATAACAACATACAGGTCAAATTTATTAGTTGCATCTATATGATGGCTTTACTTGGGGCTTTTTTTAAGGTCTTTCTCTCCCAGTTTACCTTTAAAGCAATTTCAAAGGCAGGGCATCACCTCAACTTCTTTAGGCATCCCCATAGGCACCTGCATGGGACCAGATGAGGACAGAAGGAGTACAGCCAGCAGCATTTCAAGTCAAAGACAAGAGGATGTCTTGCGGCTCTCAGCCCTAATCAGTACAAATGGTACTGAAGCCAGACAATGGGAAAGAGCCTGGCTCTGGTAAAAACACATCTTAGTTACAATGGAAGTCTAAAACTGGAAGTTTTCTTATAAAATTAATATTATATGTTGGTGACAGAAAGCTATGGTTTTACTTGAAGTTGTTTCTAGAATTTAGGAAAAAATTCTGTCTACTCCCTCAAAATACAAAGAAGCACTGGATTTTGGCGACAATGTTTTCCCATTTCATCAAGGTCTTTGTATCTGTTCCCATATATTAGGTTTCTGATTTTGTTTTCATTAAGAATACACATCTTTATTATACTGTCTCTGAAACTTTATGAGTAACACTAGTGAGACCACACCTGGAGTGCTGCATCCAGTTCTGGGCTCCCCAGTACAGAAGATACATTAATATACTGGAGAGAGTCCAGTGGAAGACCAAGAAGGGGATTAAGCGGATGGAGTGTCTCTCCTATGAGGAAAGGCTGAGGGAGATGGGACTGATTAGCCTGGAGACAAGAAGGCTCAGGAGGCCTTGTTGATGTACATACCTGTAGGAAGTACATAAACAAGACTGAGCCAGGCTCTTTTTGGAGGTGTCGAGTGACAGAACAAGAGGCAAAGGGCACAAACTGAAAGAGAGGAGATTCTGTCTAAACACAATAAGAATATTTCACTGAAAAGTTGACTGATCACTGGCACAGGTTGTCCACAAAGGTTATGGAGTCTCCATCCTTGAAAGACCCTGAGTACAGCTTCCCCAAAAATCTCCTTGAATTATTTATGAAAAGCATAAATTCTGCTAAACTCTTTAATATTTGTTTAAAAATTTGTCTCTTTCTCCAAAAAACACATGGAAAGTTTCCACAGGTGACTGTTTTATAATACGGCAGAGATTTCATACTCTGGTCCCATATTTCTGCTTAGTAGTGTTTATAAAATACACCCATTGGTTTGTGTGGTCATGACTCCCTCTAGTGATGTCTACACAGTCTACCATATCCTCACAGCAAATGGATTCTTGAATTAAGTGCCCCATCTCTTTTAGTACTCACTGAACTCCATAATGACTCTTAAGTCATGCTTTATTCACATAAAGGTTTTAGAAGCAGAAAGCTTTAATTCACTGTGGCTCAGATCTGATGTTTAAAATTTGATGCTAGAGAATTTGTAAATAAACTGTGGAAAAAAATTTACCACAAATAAGGAAATAATATGAAAAGTCTTGTAAATTTTAGTGCTTTTAATGTAAAAATTAATTGAAAATAAGTGTTATGGTAGAAGTAAAATTAAAATGCCAGAATATATAGCATATAGAGATCTCAGTTTAACTGAGCACTAATGTTAGGCAAAGCTCAATCACTGAAAATTTCTGTAAATCTTTGTTTTGCTCATAAATGTCCTGTGCTTTTTATGGACAGGTGTTTCTTCTGTGAATGTGATTTTCTGCTGCCTAGTGTAGTGCAACTATAACTGCTTTGTTTATTGTCAAGACTGTGGGATGTTCCAGCGAATAGTAACCTACAAACCAATTTCTACCCCCAGGGAAGGAAAAATAAGAAATTAATTCCTTTATCCCTGACTTCTCATACGAGATGTGGGACTCTTAATTGCATTCACAGGCTCTTATTCAGAATGAATAGATAAAAACTAAACCACAGATGTGCCAATGAAATAATACAACATTGCAGGAGTTGTTGAAAAGAAATACAGTTGCATTTATCTTTTCACCAAAACACTGTGTACGACAATAAGGTCACTTCATCAGTCTAACTTCAATTTCAGACTTCTATGAAACAGCAACAATGCTTTCTATAATCTCAGTTGTAAAAATTTATTAATCTGTACCAAATTGAAGTAGGAGTCTAAAGCAACCAAATAGTCTCCAGTGAATTACAGTACAACACCCCTGAGTGATAGTTCAGGACAAAACAACATGTCCACTGGGAGCAATGTTCTAAATACAAGCAGCAGATAAGCAATTAAGATTAGAATATTAAATAGTCTTATTGTTCCTGCGTTGGTTATCTCTTTACCTCCACCTTGAAGATGGTATTACATGCACTAAGTTTGCTTAATGAATGATCAATATTCTTTCATTTCTAAATCAGAATGAGTTACAGGACCTTTTACAGGTGAGAGACATTGCATATTCTTTAGAGGCCAAGCTTGTGAAATGAGATCACTACGAAATAATGTATTCAGCACCCAAAAATAGTGCAAAAATGCCTTAGAGAAATAAATCTGTAAATCCTCATACAATAGGGAAACACCTCCTTTAGCAAATGTTTTGTAGTTTTCTTTGGAAAGATGCAAATATGCCTCTAAAAACAGAACTTGGTGGATTAAAGTTCACCAGAGGCAACTTACCTGGCAACTAAGCCAGAACCTGTAGTTCATCAATTGATCCATATATACAGAACTGAAATGGCAAGAGGTAGAATTTTACTGTGCTGTATAAAATATGTAGTGCTTTATGCTTTACCTATTAGTGTTTCTTTCTTCCTGCCCTTTACATAGAGTAGGAAGTGTCTTGCATCTTTCAAGCCAAAAATCCTGTGTTTATGAATTAGTGCCATGAGAAGTCACTTAAGAAAGGAGAACAGAAGAGAGTAAGTCTTTAGCAATTTATTCTGGTTTTGATTTCTCACTTACTATTGTTCTTAATTTAAATTTTTGAGATATAATGGGTAATGTTCAAACGTGGTAGGTTCAATATAAATGATGAGGCTTTTAATTCTTCAGACATACTTCTTCATAAATGAGCAAGTGAAGCTACTTTAGTATTTAAATATGTGAATTCATCCTATAAAGATGAGGAGAAACATTTGTCCTATAGCTTTGTCTGAGAGAGCAGCAAAACAATCCTGTTACTTTTTGTCATTCAAAAGTTTTAAAATAATCCCAAGTTCTCCCCTCATCTTCTTTTCATTAAAATCATGCCATAAATCCCCTCTGTCATCATTAATTTTTAATTTTTAATTCAAATTTGGTTTAAAGTAAAGAAAATGATAATGATATTGTTATTTGCTTTATATTTACTTGCCCCAATTTTTTACATGAGTTATGACATGTTGTTGGATAGTAGAATTACCTGTGACATTAGCATAAGTCAACAAAAAAACCACCATTTTTCAAAAAAGTTAGAATATATATGTGAAATAATTCTTCCGTTTAAACAGAATCCCATCCAATGAGGTCACGAGCACTTCCAGGGATGGGACATCCACAGTTTCTTTGGGCAACCCATTCCAGTGCCTCACCACTCTCACAGTAAAGAATTTCTTCCTCATATATAATCTAAAACTATGCTCTTTCAGTCTAAAACCATTCCCTCTTGTATTAGATGCTCTTGTAAAAAGTATCTCTCTATCTTTCTCGTAGGCCCACTTTAGTTACTAGTAAGACACTTTAAAGTCTTCCTGGAGCCTTCTCTTCTCCAGGCTGAACAACCTCAACTCTCAGCCTGTCTTCATAGGAAAGGTGCTCCAGCCCTTCTTATGTTGGGGGCCACAGAGCTTGATGCAGTACTCAAGGTGGGGTGTCACAAGAGCAGAGTAGAGGGGAGGAGTAACCTCCCATGACCTGCTGGCCACACTGCTTTAGGTACAACCCGAGATAGGGTTGGCTTTCTGGGCTGTGAGTGCACACCGTTGCATCATGTTGAGATTCACATCAACCAACACACCCCCAACTCTTTCCCCACAGGGTTTCTTTCACTTTATTCTTTGCACAGCCTGTATCCATGTTTGGGATTGCCCTGACCCAGCTGCAGGACCTCGCACTTGACCTTGTTGAAATTTATGAGGTTCTCATGGGCTCGTCTCTCAAACCTGTCAAGATCTCTCTGGATAGCATCCACTCCCTCCAGCATGTCAACCTAACCACACAGCGTGGTGTCGTTGGCAAACTTGCTGAGGCTGTACTCAATCCCACTGTCCATATCACCAACAGAAACGTTAATCAGCACCAGTCCTCATACCAGCCCCTGCGGAACACCCATCCTTACTGCTCTCAACTTGAACATTGAGATGTTGAACCCAACCCTTTGAGTTCAACCATCCAGCCAATTCCTGACCCATCATGTCTGTTCCTCTCCAATTTAGAGACAAGAATGTTGTGTGGGACAATGTCAAATGTTTTGCACATCTCCAAGTAGATGACATCAGTATCTTTTTCCTTATCTACCAACACATAAACCTGTTGTAGAAGGCCACCAAACTTATCAGTCGTCATTTGCTCTTAGTTGGCTGTCTATGACAGCCCATGCTGGCTGTCGCCAATCACCTCATTTTCCGTGTACCTTAGTATAATTTCCAGGAGGATCTTCTTCATGATCTTTCTGGGCACCTAGCTGAGACAGACAGCCTGCACTTCTCCACGTCTTCCTTATTTCTCTTTAAATTGGGGGTTATATTTACCCTTTTCCAGTCAGTGGGAACCTCGCTGGGCTGCTGCAACCTCTCAAATGAGATACATAGTGGCTTAGCCACATCCTCTGTCAGTTCCCTCAAGACTGGCAGAAGTATCTCGTGGACTTGTGTACCTTCAAGTTTATGAGATCTTCTCCTTCATTCTCCCAGTCCCTGCCTTTGCCTTCTGTGATTTGACTAGTGTGTCTGGAGCACTTGTCATGGAAGATAGAGGCAAAAAAATCATTAAGTACTTCAGCCTTCTCCATATCCTGATTAACCAGGTGTGTTGGTTTTGCAGGGTCTGGTTTTTGGTAGCAGGGGGTGGCTTCTATGAGAAGCTTCTAGAAGCTTCTACCATGTCCAGCAGAGCCAATCCCTGATGGCTCTGATAATGGATGTGCTGCTGGCCAAGGCTGGGCCAATTAGAGATGATGGTAATGCCTCCGTAATAACATATTTAAGAAGAAATCATAACAAAGTTGGGATAAGTTGTAACTTTTCCAGCTGGAGAAGAGTAGGAGTGAGAATATGTGAGGGAAACAACAATGGAGGCACCAAGGTCAGTGCAGAAGGAGGGGAAGGAGGTGCTCCAAGCGCCAGAGCTGAGATGTCCCTGCAGCCCGTGGTGAGGACCATGGTGAAGCAGCTGTCCCCCTGCAGCCCATGGGGGTCCATGTGGGATGCAGAGATCCACTCGCAGCCTGTGGGGGACATGCCCAGGCCAGAGCGGGTGGATACCAGGACATTGTGGTCCAGCAGGAGTCCCAGTGGAGAGAGAGGCCTTGCTTCCAGGCTGGAGCAGCCTGTCCTTGGAGGACTGCACCCCGTGGCAGAGTGACCCACGCCGCAGCAGTTTTGGGAGGAGTGTCTGCCCGAGGGATGGACTCACGCTGCAGCAGTTTTGGGAGTGCTGCTGCTCTTGAGATTGGACCCACGCTGGAGGAGTTCATGGAGAACTGTCTCCCGTGGGAGGGACCCCACGGTGCCACAGGGAAAAGACTCCTCTCCCTGAGCAGCGGAAAGAAGATCTTGGGTGATGAACTGACCAAAACCCCCACTGTGTCTCCCTGCATCATTGTTGGGAAGAAGGGAGGGGTTCGGGGGAGAAAAGGGTTTATTTTGCTTCTCATTCTCCTACTCTGATCTTGTTAGTAATAAATTCACTTTGTATCATTAAGGTGAGCCAGTTTTTCCCTTGAAGTGTTTTCTTCTGGTCCTTATCTCAACTCACTAACCCTTCGTTAAATTTTCTCTCCTCTGTCTAGTTGCAGAGCAGAGGAGAGTGAGTGAGTGGGCTTTCCATGGGTGCCTGGCGTTTGGCCAGTGTCAAACCACAACACCAGGTCTCCCATTTCCTTCCAGAGCTGGTTGAAATTTTTCTTAGTCTTTGTTTTATAACCAATATACCTATAGAAGCTTTTCTTATTGCCCTCGATATCCCTGGCCAGGTTTAATTCTATCAGGGCTTTAGCTTTACCAGCCAGATCCGTGGCTACTCAGACAATTTCTTTGTTCCTCCCAGTCTACTAGTCCTTCCTTCCACCTTCTCCAGGCTTCCTTCTTCTGCTTGAGTTTTTCCAGGAGCTCCTTGCTCATCCATGCAGGCCTCCCGGCATTTTTGCTGACTTCCTCTTTGTTGAGATGCATCACTCCTGAGCTTGGACAAGGTGATCCTCGAACATCAACCAGCTTTCTTGGAACACTCTGTTCTCCCAGGCTTTTGCTATGAATCAAGCAGATCCCAGAAGAGGCCAAAGTCTGCTCTCCTGTACTCTAGGATTCAGTTGCTGCATACCTTCCTTACTGCCCTAAAGATCTTGATCTCCAACATTTCATGGTCACTGCAACCAAAGCTCTCTTTGAGTGTCACATTCCCCACCCAGTCCCTCCTTATTGGTGAGAACAAGGTCTGGCATAACACCTCTCCTTATTGTCTCCTCTATCACTTGAAGTTATCATCAACACAGTCCAGGAACTTCCTGCATTGTTTATGCCCTGCTGTGTTGTCCCTTCAACAGATATCAGTGTATAATATTTTCTGTAAGTGAGTTAATGTTTTAGGTTGCTCTATACTCCTAATTAGATCACTGGTATCATCTTTCTTTTTTATTAGTATATCATACTTCTACCACTCTCTAGGTTGTCCTAAATCTATCCTTGAGGCAGTCCATTTCCACGTATTATATTGTGGCCTGTCATTTTTTATTGACAGATGGTTAAACACTTCTGTTGTCCCTATAATATACTGCAGAAAGTTTTCAGCAATATCAGAAGTGCTYGTTCCTTCACATCATTACCTAAGCAACAAGTTTAACTTTTGCAATTGTATGGTTGATGTTTTCTAAATTATTCCATTGTAACAAGAAAGATTTTTTTCATTGTTTCAGTCAACCAAGTCTGTCGTGTCCGTAAAAGACCATCTTGTATCTTCAGTGTGCTGAAGCAGTATGCTTTCTGCCTTAGCAGTGACTGCCTTCTTGGTGCCTTCTAGGATTGTCCCTAATAGAACAGTGATTGTTTCCTTTATGTGGTCAAATGCATCCTGTAATGGACTGGTAACTTTCATTCAATGCAGTGTGCAATTTCTCTGTATGTACTATCCATTCCCACCCAAGTGCAATGATGCCAAAATTCAGAAGGAAATGAGCATTTTTAAATGCTGTTTCCAATGCCTCATTTTGGAATCAATGGCATTCTGCAGAACAATGCTTACATTCTGCAGTGTACCTTGTTCCAAGCACTGACCTTATATTTTGTATTTTTCATATTTTGCTTTAAAGGAAGCTATCTGAAGCAATATAAAACTGAATTTTCTAAGAGTTGCACTGTGTTGAAAGTTTTGAACTTGTTCTAAGAGGCTTACTGGCCTCATTATTTTTTGGTGAAAGAAACTCCCTGCATTTTGGTACCGAAGAGAAACTATTTTTATTTCAATTACATACATGTCAGAGCACAGGGAAAACAGTGATAATCTGATTCAGCTTAAGTATAGGTTTTGGTTTGGGCAGTGGTGCATGTCAGCTGCATAGATAATATTACTTGTGCTGAAGAGGATTATTTGGCTTTTTGTAATGATGTTACGCAGTATACACACAGGTGCTCTCTTTGTGCAGTCTGTTTCACTGTCTCTGCCACCAGTTTGGATTGTTGTACAGTTCATTGAAAAATTATTGATTATTCTCACAGAGGCTGTGTCAGTCTTACCACAGAGTGGTATTTGATCTTGCTATGTGTTATGGCTAGCAGCCACTAGTGCTTTATTATGCCAAATGCTGGGGAGGATCTGCAAACATGATATCATCTCCACCATCAAGATTCTGTGTGGTGGTTAGCATCAGATCAATACACAGCTTCTCTATCCAAACTCAGCTTGTTTTACAATAGGATGTTTTATAGCAAATGGTGATAGGTGGTTTAAATTGTCGCTAAAATTTATATAGAAAACAGAAAAAAGCAGAGCCTGATCATTTCTTCCACGGGAAAAGAGTATCAAATATCTGATTACATTTCATATACTGATCTGCACTTAGGTAGTAGGGTAAAACTGACCTTGCAGTTTTCAATGTACAGCTTCTGAGGACATGGTAACTACTTTTTCCCCTAAAAACCTGCAGAGATCAGTGAAGGAGAGTAGTCTGAAGAACAATAAGCAAGACAAGATACAGTGCTTAAATCAAGAGTTACTTAATGCGAACAAGATACAATCAGTTCATGAGAGTTTTAGCTGAGCAACACCTCTATATTTCTGCTTTGCTAACAGACGAAAAAATCAAATCTGTATGAGTTTTTTAATATATTTTATGGAGGGTGTGTGGAGCAGCTGACTGACATCTGTGAACAGCTGAGGCCAGGGAAAAGGGGGATGGTTTGGTGGGCATGGTTGAATAGTATTCAACTCTCTCTGATTTAGGATTTCTTTGCATTTTAAAAATACAGTTTCATTTTTACTTTGTTTCTTTACAATGTCTATTACCATGGGCTTCTCTGGCCATTTTTATGACATCAATGGCCTCTCCGATTACATACTAAGTCTGTTTTACATACATGCATAATTTTTATCTGTAACTTTAGCTCATTCATCCATTTTCTGTAATTCCACTGATCCTGTCAAAGTAGTTCTGTTCTCTGATCAAGTGATTTATTTCCATTCCCCTTCCTATGTCATTGTTTCTGCTGTACTTTATCACTACAAGTGCACATTCTTTTTCATTTTGTTTTGTTGTGACTCCACAAAAGTATTGATTTTATTCTATACTTCCTGTTATTCAATTCCTGCTGACTTAGTGAATTACAAGCACGTTATTTTTTCAGCAGATCTTGTGTGTTGGCATGAATGGTTATTGTCGACCTGCTGATTCCTTATGTTGTTTGTTAAATATTTATTAATTACTTATCAAAGAAAGTTGTGAGTTGTACAAACCGCATCTACACAGGAATGTGGGAATTGCAACTCTGATTTTTGTATTAAGTTGGGTCAGTCCCTGGTTCACATAAGATTTCCTTAAAGGCTGTCCAAGCTTCCAATACTGTTGTAAATGACCTCTTTACACTACTGTAGAGATGCAAAGCTGTAAGGACATAACACTCAGGCCACATATCTTCCTCCCCATGGTTTGGTTCTAGAATACAATGATAGCAATGTCCTTGTTAAAGTAGATTAAGTATGTTTGTACTCCTGAAACTTCATGCTGATAAATTCTCCTAAAAACTGTTTATACACCAAAGGTTTGCTATTATAAGTATTTTTTTGTTCACACAGCTACAAACTGAGAGATAGAAAGTAATGTTAAACTCTCAAAGACACACTATTTTCTTAGAATTCTCTGAATAATTACAAGATTACGTAATTGGTTACATTTGCAACTCTTAAATACTTATATTTTCATCTTAAATTCTATCATCTCATATGCTGGCAGAAGTGATGCATGGAGTTGATGGAAATAATCGAGTAGGTCCGGACAATGTACTTTTTCCCTACATAACCCATTGAATTTTACATAAGCAATGTAGAACTGTATATGCTTGTGGGGTATTTTCTCAGTGTTCTTTTCACTATGAAGACTGTCTAAAAGATGGAATCAGTTCAGTAATCTGGAAAATGAGTCCCTTGGAGAAAGAATGCAGAAAGGGAACTACATAATCATTTGAAGTTTTCTATGATGTATCAAGCATAGGATTACTAGGAAACAAATCAGGTAACACAAGCATCAAATACTATTTTAGAAGACCTAATGTCTGCTCTTCAGCTGACTTTCCAGAAAGGAGCAAAACTGACTTGTGTCAGTTCCATATCTTCACAATCCAATGTGATTGAATACATTAAGGCTTCTGAAATATCACTAGATACCTACTTTTTGACACTAAATAGCTCTACAGAGACCATGATCAATTCTGTGCTTTTCATGAAGAGATTTTATTTCCTTGCTTTGCCAACCTCTTTTCATAGAAAGAAGTATCATTGCTTTACACATCATGCTGAAAATACAAAATGGAAACATACACACACACACATACTTAGTGATACTTTAATAATGTTTAACTCTTTTTTATACTCTCAACTTTCATTAAGGACTGTGCGAAGAATATTGCTGGGAAGATTTTACTTGAGGTTTTTGACTTCCCAAAATCAGGACAGTCAATACAAGGAGTTAGAAGAATTCCATTCCTCTTATTTCTGAAATCTGGCTTCTCAGCTGAGGAGATCTATTGGAATTTGAATAAGCCCAGATATTTTTCAGGTTTTCTTCTTAGTGACTAATTGACAATATTCTAGACTTTTTCTTTATGCTTATTGTGATGCCTTCTCTCAAAATCTCTTTTGAATCAGTCGTCTTTTCTGCTACACATACAAAAAGACAGAAAAAAAAATAAGTAGAGAAGGAAAAAAAGAAAACCTGACAGATTTTGACATTTGGATCAAAATGTTAAACATGTTCTGATAATCACCTTTTCAAGAGAGAAAGATAGATTGTACTGCCCAAGTTGAATTTCTAGTTCAAGAAAAATGGAATAAGGACTGTGTACTATATTCTTATATTCTTCTGGTATATCTTTGTCATACAGAATATAAGGACATGAAAGTTTTTTCACTTTTCTGGGTAGTTTTTGAGAATGGCAAAAATATTTATACTTCATCTCCCTTTAACAGGTAAGTTCTATCTCTCTTTGTCTATCTGTTTGGCAATTTTTGAATTTGGTTTATAAAGCAACATATTCTGTTCTGAGATGACTGTATTAAAATGTGTCCCTCTAGAGCAATATACTTTGCTGACACAGCTGGTTATTTGGTAACCCAGGGAGCTGAAAGATGATGTTTATTTGAAATTAATGTTTGTGTGGTTTTATAGCACTACTTCATAAAATGTGTAATTCAGCATATTAAATTTTGGGAACAACATGTTTGGTTGCATAAAAAAAGGAACAAACATTTTCAGAGCTAAGTTGCCTCTTAGGTAGACATTTTACTATTTCTGTTTTTCACTTCTTTGGTTTTTCTTCCGTCCTACAGAAGTAAAAGTAATCCTAGTTCTTCCAATATACATTTGGGGCATTGCAGAAAAAAATGAACAAGGTAAGTCTCACACAACCTGTCATACACCCCTGAGACAAAAAAGAGAGAAATTTATGTTGCTTACTTTTAAAAAATTGGAAGTTCTCCAAGTAACAAGTGATAGAACAAGAGGAAATATCCTCAAGTTGCACCAGGAGAGATTTAGAGTGGATATTAGGAAAAATGTCTTCACTGAAGGAGCTGTCAAACATTGGAACAGGATGCCCAGGTAAGTGGTTGAGTCACCATCCCTGTAAGCATTCAAAAGACATATAGATGGGGCAGAGTTTAATGGTGGATTTGGCAGTATTATGTTAGTGGTTGGACTTGATGATCTTAAAGGTCTATTCCAAACTATACAATTCTACGATTCTATGATCCTGGGGCTAAAGACTGCTGAAATTTGCAGTATCCATAATCAAACAATGTAGTCTAAGTATAACTTAAATGGAGGGTAATTCTGTGCTGATACTTCCCTCTCTTCAGTTCATGAGCCTATCAAGCAAAATTTCCAGAAACAGTTTCTTGAGATCATATTCATTTTGGTGTGCAGTGATGAATCAAATGCTGGTCTTTTCAAGCCACCACAAAGGTTTACTCATGTAAGTGACGCTACTAGTATTGAAGAGCCAAATTAGATGAAGGTATTTTTGAAGTGTTAAATTTGAGGAAAACTCTCTTCTCTTGTACACTTTATTCTTTCAGAAGCTATGGGTGTCTGAGATATTCTAAATATCTTTTAAATTCTGCAGCAGTTTCTGAGGAAAGTTGGTAGGCTTTTTCCCCCCTCTCCATTCTGTGACACTCTACATAAGCATAATTGAATTAGTCTACATCAAGTGGCTATCAATGGTAGAAACAATACATTAAAAAAAATCACCTAAAAATAATGTTTTTCAACCAGCTGTTAAATCAAGTAATTTATTTGTTTTATTGCACATTTGCATAATAGGGCAAACCAGAAACTCTCTGTAACAGATGTGCTGGTGGCAGGGAGATTTGATTACTGGCATCTATTATTAATCACTGCACAAATCTTAAATGATTTGTTTCAACAGTTTGATCAATTTACATCTGAGTACTTGCATTTATGCACAAAATGTGGAGATACAACATCTGTTCACACCTTTACTAGCAGCACTGATTTTTTAATAAGGTTGAAGTTTATATTGAGGAAGACGCAAGAGACTGACAACTTTTGAAAAGAAGATTCCACTGTTTCTAAGAATAACTCATAACTGAAAGGCATTTCATGTTGGCAATAATATCTATATGGTGCTCCTTTTGACTTGAGAAAATAGAACAATTTTCCAGTGTTATCAAAACTTTCTCGAAACTTTTGCAAATTCAATTAGAGACATTTTTGTTATATTTTGGGATCTGTTTTCRAATTGTTGAGACTCTTTGGTAAATGATGATGTATATTTTCAACATTAAGTATCTTGGATTTTGTAACAAATTTCTTCTAACCTAGAAATTTACTTGTAAGTTCCTAGTGGTTAGAAAAACAAATACTTTATTTTATTAATTTATTTTATTATTTTAATAGYTCCAAAGGATGCAAAATGATGCACATGCAGCACAACTTAAGCACAGCCTTACAAATGGTAGCATCTGTCTACTTTAACACATTTCAGACAAGATGTGTAATGTTTCCATCTCAGGGTCAGAACTTTACATTGTTTATATTTGTCTCATTAATACATCTGAATTAGTGGCTTGACTATCATTGCTAGCTATTTTCTTGGTGAAGGTGATATCCTAGATGGTGGAAGTCCTAAACTGACATGAAAGCCACATTACCAGTGGTATAATCCGTCATTTCTGCCACCACAGAATACAGCTCATGTTCATGCTCAGAAACAAAAGTGGCTGAAGCACAGTGCTGTCATATAATTTATAGAAGTTAGAATCACAGGGCAGACAGGTTTCTAACTTCATAGTGCTTTTAAGATCAAAAAAGGCAGGTATATCCTCATGGTCTGGTGTCCCAGAGGAAGTCAGGAATCACACTGGATCTGTTGCTATCTGACTGTATAGGTCCTGTGGTGCGCCTCTTACCACTGAGTTAAAGTGCCTTCTGAAGGTCAATTACCGCATAATCAGCACAGAAGATGCTCCCGTTGCCTAAGGGTTACATTAATTTCTACCAGCTGACTACATTTGAAGCATAAGTTGTATACTTATGCAAAGAAAAGTTAAAGTGCTCAAGGTCTAATGGCTGCATATATGAAAACAGTAGTCTTTTATGGCATATAGATGATTCTCATACACTAAGGAGATCTGCCCAAGGAACGTGCAACTCTTCTCCAGGAAATAAATGGATCCAATTAGTGTTTATAGGTTTTTAGACATCACATAGATCAAGCAGCTACAATGTAAGATGGAGAGTTAAAAAGTGATTTTGTTTCAAAATACAGGATTTCTAGCTGGCATTTTAATAGATCATACAGATTTTATTATATGCCTCAAAAAAAAAGTGAAGAAAGTATATTTTCCCTATTAAATTGGCAAGTATTTTGACCTGATAGCATTCATGAATATTTCAGCTCCAAGTTAGTAATACTGTCTGCTATGCTTCCACTTATGCTTTCATACACACTCATCTTGTAAGAAATATTTATTTTTGTTTGCTTTTTAAGTTTCATTATTAGAATTATTGCTTTTTTTCCAATTGATAAAACCTTCCTTTTGAAGTTTTTGCAAAGTATGCTCACAGCTTTCTGGGGGGCAAAAAACCCAAACAAGAAAACCAACACACAGTAGCAGAAGGAAACACAAGAAAAGGCTTATAAATCAGGGTTATGAGTGGTTCAGTAATTCCAATATGAGCAATAGGACAAAATGTCTAGGAGAGTGAGAGGGTAATACAATCCAGACAACAAACTTAACTCTATTACAGATACACAGCCATCTCCAAAGCCATTACCACAGTTGCCTGAGGTGTCTGCACAGCCAGATGTCACTCCTCCATAACTTAGTGTCTTATGATTGTCATTTAATCTGAAGGAGAAGGAAACATCGTGTTTAGAAGCAACAAATATAAACCCTAGCCTCAACTGTATTCCCAGTTCATTTTATAAAATCAAAAAGTGTGAATTTCCAAGGCCACCTTCAGTGCTCAGGATATCTAGTTTAATGTATTCAACAGCTAGCCTTATTTTTTGCAGAATATTTATATTAGTTTTGGTTCTCTTGGATCTATAGACTTGTATCCATAGAAACACACTCATTTTCATACTACATCCCGAAAGCATGTAACATATACTCTAGAGGTCATGCTATAACACCAAACTGACAGGCCGTTGCAAAGCCTTCATATTATTAAGTTAGTAAGAAAGGGCTTAGGTCATTGATATCTTAGGTTACCTCTTTATAACTGCACAGGTCTTGGAGACACTGAAAGGAAATAATGATCTTGATGCTTCAGTTTCTAAAACTGAAAGTTAATCTCCTAACATTAACCCAACAGAAGAAACCAACTCCAACTAGAAAAAAGAAGAACAAAGTTGGCTGCATTGTCACCAACTTCTTCTTAGGGCTGCAGGCTCTGTAGCATTCAGGAATAAGCTAGTTTTACAACACTCCATTTCAAAAGATACTTTGTTTGCCATACCTTTGAAGTCATGGCAGTATCCAGAATAAACTGGTCATTTGAAGTGCTAGATTTCTAATCCATAACTGTAACACCAAAACTAATCCTAACACACAGACAAAATTAAAAGCCCCATCTACACAAAATAAATTACAAAGGATATTGGCTTATATCAGAAAGAATGCTCTTGTCAGCCGAAGCCAAGGACTTATACTCTCTATTGCTGTACTGATGAGTTTTCTAACTATAAAACAGGGTTAGGGTTTGGGATTAGTGTTTGAAACTTATATATATCTGCCTAGTTTATTGCTTTATACTGTACATTCCCAAATACAGGAAGAGATCAGGTATTGATTGGCACCAAGAACTTCTGTTACTATTTTTAATGGTGTTATATTTCTTCTAGTTATAGCTAAAGTTAAGACAAGGGCAAGGAGATGACAGTGTGCATAATGCTTAAAGCCAAGGATTTCTTTTCTTCTTCTTCTTCCTTCAATTGGTCTTCTGGGCGTAGTTCAGTCTGGGGAAAAAGAAGTCATCTCAGGAACACAAATTTTTAAGATCAATTTTTCAAGGACTTATAAAATAAGAAAGAACTGAGGGTCTTTACCTGGCTTCTTTTTTTAATAAGACTTTTTTGGGTATAAAGAGATTTGGCTTTACTTAAAAAATGCAGTGATTTTTTTGAATGTGACTTTTAAGTAAATATAGTTTTCATCATAGAATGGTTTGTGTAGGAAGGGACCTTAAAAAACATCTAGTTCCAATGCCCTGCCATGGTCAGGGTCACCTTCCACTAGACCAGATTCCTCAAAGCCCCATCCAACCTGGCCTGGAGTACCTGCAGAGATGAGGCATCCACAATTTCTCTGGGAAACCTGTTCCACTCTGCTACCACCCTCAGAGTAAAAAATATCTAACCTGAATCTACCCTCCATCAGTTTATAACCATCACCCCTTGTAATACCCCTTATAGTCCCTGATAAATAATCCCTCTCCAGTGCTCTTGTAGGCCCCCTTAAAATACTGCAAGGCACTATAAGGTCTCCTCAGAGTCTTCTCTTCCCCAGGCTGAACAGTCCCAACTCTCTCAGCCTGTCTTCACAGGAGTGGTGCTTCAGCACCCTCATCATCTTCATGGCTCTCTGTATCCACTCTATTTGCTTGGAATTTAAATTTACATTCCTTTAGCTCAAATGCAATTAGTCAGTCTTCATTCACAGAAACGAAGGAAGTGCCCAAGTTCTATTGACATACAATGATTCTTGGATGGTGGAAAAATGTGATGACTTTCAAAATCCCACCCAATATTGTAAGTATAGAATAACTTTATTTTTGTCCCATTTTTGCACATCTCAAGTTGTTTAACCAAAATATGGCAGTAGATTTGCCTTTTTCTTCCTTTGCAAATTGATGAAAAGTTTATTTGCACCATTCAATTAGCTTTGTTAATTTTTAGGTTTTTTTCTGAAGCAGTTATTTCTCAGGCTGAAAGCTTCCGTTCTTGTAATGGTCCAGAAGTAATTGTTTTGGGTTTGAAAACTCTGAAATATGTGGCTAGCTGCTAAGGGATATAATTTGGTGTGTGTTATGGTTTAATCCTGAATTAAAGGATTACTTACAGGCCAGAATTGTTCATCCTTAAAAGATTACCCCATTGGACTATATATATATATATATATATATATGACCCACGCTAGCAGTTGTGAAAAGACAGCAAGTTGTTGTGGGAGAGGAATTGTTTCTCACTGTAGCAGCTTTTTGGGCAGGAGCTGCTGTTTGTGATGGAAGTTACAGCAGAAAAAAGTTAGTTTCTTTGTATCAAGAAGTACTCTTAAAAATCCCATGTTTTTGTTTTCCCTTTGCACGATTGCTAAGAAACTGGGAAGGTATTTTGGGAAGAGGGAAAAGTATCTGAATGTGTGCCTTAATATATTTTCTTTTTTTTTCATTTGTAGTTTGTTAGTAATAATCTTTTTGCTATTTCAAGCTTTGTGCCTGTTCGGCTGTTTGTAGTTTCTTTTTCATTCTCCTCAGCTCCTCAACGCTAATTTCCCCTTAAGAATAACTTTTCTGGTGGTTGTCTGGAATATCACCAGGCAAACCCACGACAATGGGAACAGAGAGGAATAGGGAGAGGGAGAAGACTCACCTCCAGTTTCCCATTTTAAAATAAGAAATGTGCTGCTGTTTTCATAAGTAGACCTATATTTAGAGGAATAGGTGTCTCATTCAAACTTTATAGATTCACAGTCTGTGGATGGACTGATCTTCTATGCAATCATTAAGTCCTCTTCAGTATATTCTTCTTGTCTCTGAATTTAGGCATAGTAAAATATAGAACAGATTCTTTGTGATCTGGAAACAATATCTGTAGATAAGGAGAGTGCTGTCATGCTTGCTGGTTTTAACACCTATTACAGTTCCTAGTTCTTTGTTTTTCACTATCCAGGTGTTTGAGACAGGCACAGAGAATGCTACCAGCCTATGAATCCTGAACTATGAAGACTCAGGGGCTATGCAAGCCAGAGTCTCCCTTCAGTCTGGATGTTACAAGCCATATGGACTCCCCACGTGTGTTTTGTAGCCAGGGTCTTTCCCTTTGTCCCATCCAGGAGCAGGGTAGGTGGGTACTACTTAGGACAGACAGATTGTTAAGAAAAATCCATAGTGATGAGATCTGTCTGAGAAAAAGCTGGGAAATTAAGTCAGTGGGTCCAGGTTAGAACCAGTCCTGGAGACCATAATGAGGGTCAGACACAACACCACAATTCTGGGCAAGTCTATAGGCATGTCCAAGCTCGAGCTAGGGAGTTCATTACCTGGGTCAAGTTCAGGGTCCAGATCAACAGGGTACATGACTGTGAAATAGTTTGGACTGTATTTTGGGTGAGTTTCAGAGGGAGACCTCTGGGTTTTCCACATCTATTAGGTGGATGGAGTCAGAATAAAAGTACCGTAATTTCCATTATAAGAGAAGATATATATGACTACTTTTGTTGAAATGGGTCTGATCTTACTTCTTTGGCATTTCTCTTTTTGCAGTATAAAATGGCAACACTTGAAATTTTAAGGATCTGCAATTATTACAACTAGACTTTAGCTCTTCTTGTCAATAAAGTTATAGAGTGAAAATGGTAGCATAACATATTTTAAATATTTAATTTGTTACCCCATCAGATCTTGTGGGTTTGTTTCATATATTTTCTGTGAAAATACTGAAAGTCAAATGTGTAAAGAGGGAGGTGCATGTTCTGTGAAAGTGAGATTTGCTACTGGAAAAAAGAGATTGAGTAGTATGGAATGCTCTGCACCTTGAGGTTTGTTGAAGCTGTCTTTCTTGGCAGACCAGTATTTACTGATATGATATAGCTACCTTATGCAAAAGGATCATGAACCTATATTCTATTCTGAATGAACACAGCGGGGTTTAAACATGCACACAAATAATAATGACTAAATATCAGTGACTAAACTGTGCCTGTGAAATATATGCACATAGGTAAAAAGGCAATTGTGCTGAAGCCATGCATATGCATGAACAAGATGAATAATTGCATGTGCAGGCTACCACTAGTGCGTGAAATTACCTGTTTTGCAAGTGTAAATTAGTGTTTTGCATGCCCATTTACCTGTTTGCTGTCCTTATATTTGTTGAGTTCAAGTTAACTGACTGTCTCATAATTCGTGTCTACAGATACAAACAAAAGAATGAAAGGAAAAAAACCCAAATATTAATCTTGGGAAGAAATAAAAATGAAACTATTTGTCATTCCTATACTACAGATGTAATATTCATGTCATTGAACATCTGCAAGACTTACTTGCAAGATATATTAAAATCCTATAGTGTTAGTGCTATCCTGCAAAACAGCAAATGTTTCAGAACACATGCATGAAGATCAATGACATTGGTTGCACGGTTCAAATAACTAAAAATTGCAATAACATGACTGTCATTTTACTGCTAAATTTTTAAAATATATTTGATTTAGAATCAAGAGAACTCAATTAAGATGTTTGAGATAAAAAAACTCCATGAAAACTAAAAAAAGAAAGTCAGATATAAAGCACATTTGTCTTCAAAATTATGTACAATTGCAAAATATTTTATAATCTCTAAATCTGCTTTGTATTGACCCCACAATTTATCTATGACATGTAAGTCACTTATAGCAGTCATGCAGTTAAATTCCATTCTCCACAGCATTACAGGAGCTGGCATTTCCAGACCAGAACAAAATGCTAATTTCTAGTTTCATTCACCTTTCTTGGTTAGATAGTAATGCATTAATAGCTACTATCTGATCTGCAGGTAACTATACATTACTATTCCGAGGATGACAGCACTGCCGTTTCAAGTTTTCATAGTATCCTTTGAAACTATTACAAACTGTGTAAGTAATTTTCTTTATATGTACCTGTTAGAGCACTCCTCAGAAGACAGTAAATATTAAAGCAATCTACAAAGATAAATAAAAAGTTGGAAATAAATAGCGCTCACCTTGTGTTCTCCCTGTTGAAGTACATGGCAGTATCATTACTGCAAATGCTCATTCTATACATTCAGGACAATGAATTAATTGAATTTGAGACTGTCTCTCATTTACTTCTCTTTCAGTCTCTTGAACTACTACCTGCTGAAAATACCAACAAAGGTTTATGTCAAGGAGTCTTTGATATCCTCTCTAAAGGTTCTGACACAAAATATCTGACACAGTTTTTCCCCCTCCTCATGAAACTGAATTAAGTGGCATCATGAGCAATGCTCAGTTTCCAGTACCACACAATAGAAGAAACATTTTAGTTTGCTCAAATTTCTGCAAGAACAAACCCTTGAGCAAAATGTTATGGACCGATCTCTTAAAGAAAGTAATACACTGGCAGAAACCATCCAAAATTTTCCCTGGTTCTAACAGTCCAGCCAGTGCTTTGCAACTTTCCCAATTGCTTTTTCCAGCATTCTGTATTTTTCCTGAACCTATGTAGAAACCAGTTTTGGAGACAGTTTAGTAGAGTCCATCTACGAAAATATCAGGGCTGAATACAGAGAGTACCTTGGGGAGACCTTAACCCTTCTGCATGAAACTCATTCAAGGTAGAAGTATTCATCCCTGAAAACTTCTGTAGGCCAGGGGTTTGTTTCTCATGTGTTTGAAAAGTCCACATCAATGAGGCAGATGAATTTTAAGAGGATGAAAGGAAGTGGTTTCTTTCTTTAGTAGAGACAAAGAGAAGTTGGAGCCAGGCTAACTTTCTACAAATCTAATAATGGTGTCTAAAATGCTGGTAGTTTGTCAACTGTTGCCTTTGCTCATAGCTTCTCCGGTAGCTAATGTGTATCCAACATACAATTGTGAGAGTGCCGAAGATAAACCAGGCAAACTACATGAAAAGATAGACATGGAAAGCTATATGAAAAGCTCTGGGGATGGCATGTTCATGTTTTGTCTCATTAATATGAACCTTTTACCTAGCTCTGGCACAGATTGAGTCTTCCTTGTATGCTTTCTTAAATAATACAAGTATTCCTGCTTGCTTCCTAAAGCCAGAAGTGGTTCTTACAAACCCCCTTAATCTCCTCACTTTATAAGCTTAGAGAAATACACTGCAAAAAACATTTGCCTTTATAAGTCTTAGTGAGGTACTGCCAAAGTTATCCCTGGGAAATTTGGAGCACTGATGGTCCATCTGGCACAATTCAGACATGCAGTGTTGATATGGAAATCAAGGGAAAGTATTTCCATTTGAGATAACTAACAAGTCTCTGTCTTCCCTCCTCTTCCTTCAAATTGCCAGTTGCTAATTCTCTGGACCCACAGAGTATGCTGTTAAACCTACTTATTGCTTTACTTTATTATGTCTGTTTAATAATAAAGTAAAATTGACCATAGTCAACCTATAAAATAAATTATACAGTAAATCTCTGCTTCAATAGAGTGACATTAAAGAATTAAATTGCTTATGGTTTATTTTTATCATGTTTTTGATTTGTTGGCCTAGAAAATAATTAATTGATAACAGTATCTTGTTTACTGAATAGTATAGAATAAAGAAGCCCACACAAATTATGATAGCCTCTTATTACCATTCCATTTAGTTTAATGAAAAGGCCTGCATCAAAGGGTCTAACCCCAGAGGATTTTCTAAAATAGGATTTATGCTTTTCTACTTTAGTCTCCTTTTTTTCCCTGAAACTGAAAAGGTTTCAGATGTTTTGGACTCTGCTGTTGTCTCACTTGTATAATGTATATCATACCTTTGAATGACCTCAGCACTGTCAAGGTTTCACAGATCTTGATTTGAGCTAACTCAGCCACAAAAGTATCTAAAACAATAAGTTTTTAAGGTTGCAACAAACATTACATTTAATGAGTACAGTGCACATGTAATGATGCACTGAATCAGTATGAAGCCTCAAAAAATGATTTCTGTTGGCACTATAAAAGGAATGCAATTTTTCTTGTTGAAATACCATTTTTCAGTTACTGCATGACTGATGTGGTAATTATCCCCTACACCTGGGATTTAAATCCAATCCTACAAGCCCATTTTCTGTTTGCAAGCTGTCAGACTGATGCATAGTCTTTGTTCCTATCTGGCAATAGTCAAGGAATGGGTAATTCAGAAACAACAAAGCCACTGATGGGTCATCATGTAATCTGCACTGAAAATTGCAATCTGTAATGAGATTGGAAACACAGATGAGGAGACTAAAACTGATTACCTACCGTATCTAAAATTTTCAATTTTATTGCACAAATATGATCAAACTAGCTCTTAAATTTAGGGATTAGTTGAGAAGGAGTAAAGATTACTTTTAAATTAGGTGAAAAGGAGGTAAGTTCTTTAAATGTAGATTATTTGTTTTACAGCAATATAATTCATCTTCAAGGTGATTCACATCTTCATATTATTTTATTTTCCATTTCAGAGTATGGTATATCTTGTTGCTTAATCATGACTGGTGTAAGATAGTTGGTTCCCTTAAAACAAATATAAGTTCAATAATGAAAAGAAAAGAAATACTGGTCAGCCAAATTTTATATCATAGGCTGGGAAAGGATGAGCTGCTTCTCAACAAAGTAACCAAAAATAAACTTCACATATGTTAAAAGCATAGGTTTTATTGATGTTCCTGACTTCTTTAGCCCCCTGACAGCAACTTACAGGTAGGTATTACACTGTTGTTCTCAACTCAATACCATAAATCACTGTTTTCTGCACTAACGAGATTATGACTAGTATGGTGAACAGAAATAAATTATCATAGATATTTTCAATAGATTTATGACCAAGCACTCTGCTGAAAAAGTGAAAAAAATTTTCAAGTTATTCACAACATTGACTGATACATTCTTTTCTTCCAACTTTCTTGAAGAAATTTGATCCTTTTCTAATATAAGTATATTTTTCTTTTTTCTAAATGTAATCTTTGGCTCCAGAAGGTACTCTAAGTTTTCCACTGTTCAACATGTACAATTCTAGAAAGTCTAGAAAAGATAGATCTGTCCAAGAAAAGAGAAGCAAATCTATTATTTTTGTAACAGCATTGGATAATCAGTCCAGAAAAGAGTTTAGAGGAACAAGAGCTATTCAGAATACCTATTTACTCAGCATATGACATGCATAGGTCCATAACAACTGTTTAATTTACCTTGTTCATGTACACATCTTTAATCATGGTCTAAAACTAATTCCAGTTTTATTTTATTTCGTTACTTTGTTTCTTTATTGCCYTTTGTCTTGCATTCAGTTCATAGCCAGAAATTGCCTTTGGAATATATTTGCCAGAGTTCTTTAATGGAGGTCTGCATGTCTTTGCAGGAGAATGGTTGTGGATGCTAGTCTGTTCCTTGCCCATAATTACATGCTCCAAACACATCTAGTGATAAAAGGCCTTAAAGGGTTTAGGTACAAAGTTATTTAGCTCATAAGCCTCTAACTAGTTTGGAAGATGCCAAGATGACCAGTGCAGCTCTGGTGGCCATATATTCTAGCAAGGGATAAGGAGACCATAGATCAAGTTTCAATTTTCTTCAGGTTTCCTTTCAAGAGAGCCCTTGGCCTTCATGTCTTCTCCAGCTGTAAAATCAGTCCAAGGGAATGTGGTATATAGAAATCAGGTGAGGAAATAAATTATTATAATGAATCATAGAACTGTTGGAAAAAAGCATCCAGAATATTTGTTTGTATGCTTCCTGCCAAATGGGAACTTTTAGAGTCAGTTATTTTTGCCTGCTTTTATGTCAAGGACTAAAAACACATACTACCTAATTCATTCCAGTTCTTCAAATTAATCCAGAAACTCTTACTCTAACAGAAAATATGATTGCAGGTTGTAGTTCCAAATGTTACAATGAACAGCTACCTTTTCTCCTTTAATTCTGCACACCAGATATTCACTGGCAGAAGATACATAACAGTGGTCTTTCTTGAAGAGCAGAATTAATACGCTTTAACCATAAAGTCATTAGTCCTATAATCTCCACACTATTCAGAGGCTGATTTGAGGAGTGCAGCACTTGGCTGACGTGTGTACAGTGTTCCCAGTAATGAGTTTACAGAAATATTCCAACAATTGTCAATGCATACAAAAAGTAAAATAATAAATGTACTTAATCTGAATTAAGGTAGAGTGTATGTGATAGATTACAGATTTGAGTAAGGTATCAGATAGTTCCTATGATGAGATATATTGACCTTATGTTAATGCATCCAAAATGTCAAAGGGGCAGGTAGAGATTAGAATATATCCTGCAGATCCTTACTCTGAGACTGATGAAATACCCAGTGGACAGAACTGCCATAATTCCAAAATAACACAAAAAATTTAGTTTTTATTTACAAACTAAATAAATCTACCAAATCAAAGACCCGTAGAAAACACAAACACAATTAAAATAAATGTGTATCTCTTGAATGTAAAACAGAGAATCGAAAAATTCCATTAACATATCAGTTGTTGTTTTTTTATAATTTTAATGTTTGTAATTAATTCATTACTGTTCTTGCTGAAAGAGTGATTAAAGGATCTTCTAAATGACTGTGTCCTAATTAACATTTGTTTATCCTTATGCTACAATTCTGCATATTAGGAATTATTCTTTTCAGTAAGCATATGTATTATTAGCCAAAAACTGCAGAAAAAAGAAGAAAATTTGATGTCAAAAGAGCGAATAATGTGGAGACAGACTAATATTGCTGTAAAAAATTATAACTGCTATGTAAAGACAAAACATTTTATAGATACTGGAGATCAACTGAGAGCACAATGAAAAATCAGCGTCAGGAAAAAGGAATAAAATATATAACATTAAAAGTATTTCTATCTACTAAATGCTGTAAGCATATACATGAAATATAGAAATGAATACAGCAGTAACCTATACATTGTTGGCTGTTTGAGAAAATCAAAGTGATTTTATTCTGTGTCCATCATGTATAATACAGAAATACACCACTTTTTGTTCAAGGGCAGTTTCTGAACTTGAGGTATGAAGTTTTGAAACCGATTTTTGTTACCCCTGGACTTCCATTATGTGTTGATATGGACTTCCATTATGTGTTGATGTGCACCATTACTTATGAACAGTTAAGTGGGACATGATATATGTCAATTATTTCCTGCAGTGGACTTAGCAGTGTTAGGTTTATTGTTGGTCTTACGGATCTTTTTCAATGAAATAATTTCAGTTAAATAATTCTATGAACCGATGAAAAGTTTTATAATCACTTGCCTTAGTGTCTGGAAATTCCACCACAATGTCCTGAAATATTAACTGAGTCCTTTCAAGACCCTATATAGTATGCAATTACTCTCAGTACTGCTTTTGTTTTGTTTTCCTTCACCACAGAAACACATACTGAGTAGGCTGAGTAGGCTGTTTTATCTCACAGTATTTTGTTTCATTTGTCCCATGCCCAGTGTTTTCATTGCCCATTCAAAAAGTTCATATGCTTGCCAAAATTCTTAGCACATCCCTGGTATGGCAAAGCAATTCAAATTCTTCTACCCATCTGCTGTTTGCAGATCTTGTAATTGCCACTTAAGCCTAAAGACCAAATACACTCAGTATGCAATCAGATTTGATGCTTGTCTGTCATCAATGTAAAGAATGCAAAATTAAAGGCACAACAAATATGAAGAGGAGATTGTACTTATCTGCACTTATTATTCAGGAAGGTAAGAAATGAGATGAAAAGAAATGCAAATGTTTCCATCCAAAGAGAATTAATTGTAGATCAAGAGACAAAAATATCTGACTTTTAATGAAGGGAGAAATCTTAGGTGATAATGTCAAGAACAGAGAGTAAGATCTAAAAGTCATATCTATTTTCAGACATTAATTCAGTTTTAAAAAAAACTCTGCAAATCTTACTTCATGTGTTTTAAAGGCTACTGAAGGATGGATCCCACCATAGTCTTCCGTTTTGAAAAGATGTGGTTAACGGTGTTTGATGCCAAATAAAAAGGCATTTTACTTTTTATACATCTTCCACTAAATGTCCATGAAAGTCTTTTTCTCATAGTCTTTCACAGTCACTAAAATGGCCAGTTTGGTAACAGTGTTGAAATCTAATAAATAAGTTTATGTATAAACACATGCCAATTTATTTTTAATATTGGAAGGAAAAAAGATTAAAATAAGTTTCAGCGATCACTGATTATAATTCATAAACCAAATGATAATAATACATGCTTTCATGTCCAATCAGATTTTGTAGATTGTTCAAGATTTATCTGTAATATTTCAAATCTACCACATATCAGAATTAATCTTTTTACTTTGAAAGAGGATGTCTTGCAAAGTTTCAGATGTCATGGACAACCAGCCATTAACATCTAATGTTGTTTTTCTCCCTAAGAAATGTGAATAATCCCAAAGAAAATTTTACAATTTAATGTCTTACTGCAGGAAAAAAAGCAAACAGTGGTCTGGATGTTGTCCTTGCAATTCAACTGTGTAAGCACTTCTTTATTCCAGAATATCTGCTATTGAAAATATGGCCCAGACAAAAACATCAAACATATTTCTGATTTTTCTAGAATATTTGACACACCTGTGTAAATTTATGATTTTTAATATTATCTTGTTACAAAGCAACAAGTCTTAATTCTTAAGAAGCAGCTCTGTTTTGATATAATTTGTCAGAGAATGACTGTGGCTTGGACTAGAGACAGCAACTTGTCAGTATTGCATTGAGCAACCTTGGAGAGGAAGGGAAAAATCAGAGTTCAGAAAGGACCATTAAGTTATTTGTTTTCCAGACATAAAGAAGCATTTTGCAATCCAAACACACATTGCAGAAATAGGGAAGGGAGCTGATTATTTTGTCACTCAGTAATGTCATGGTATAATTTTATTTTTCTTTATTACAAGAGAATGTCATGGTTTAGGAAGTCAGAAGTGAATCTAGCCCTCATTTTACAGAAAGAAAAAAATAAAAATCAGGTACATAACAAAAGAAATTAGAAGAAACTGGCAGTTTCCTTATACTAAGAATACCTTTAAATAACTTATTGAGAATTTTTTTAAGAAATACATACTTCTTGCAATTTGTCACAGAAATGTTACCTACAATGACAACAAGACATACACTTCTCCACAGCAAGCTTCATTTCACTATCAAAGAATAACAATGCCTGCAAGGTATGAACAGAACATTCTTTCCATTTTTCAACTCTGTCACACTCTTATGTTTTGTTCATAATGGCAACTGTCTTGCTTGATGTATCATATAGATGTTCTTACCTGCTTGTTGTCATTCAGCTGCTAAATGAGACGAATGAATATGTATAATTCTTTCAAAATTGCATTATAATGACACAATCTGGCATATTTTATTATACATCCTGCTAGACCCTGATTGTTTTGTGCAGTTGGCATTCAAGTTACACTACTTGGTTTTTGATAGCGCTTGCCAACTTTCTCAATGCAAATGATTAAAAGTGAAAGCAGTGGGAAAGGTTTCTAAGTATAGACTTGATAGAGGGGTAAAGGCATGGTAACATTTCATTCTTCATCACTCATTAAAACATGATATTAGTTTGCTTTAACATACTAGTATTTTTCTAAACATTTTTTTGATGCCTGGGTAAATGAGAGGAATAGTCTGTCTTATGTATGTGGAAAAACAAACATTTCAGGTTTTATTTCTTCATAGGGATTTCTTCTGTTTTCCAGTAATTAATGGTCTACTTTGGCACCATGAAAATATATTGTGTTAGTAACTCCGTTTTTTGATGTGGTTTAACCCCAGCCAGCAACTAAGCACCGTGTAGCTGCTGGCTCACTCCTCCACCAGTGGGATTAGAGAGAAAGGAAATGTGAAATCTAGAAAATGTATGGGTTGAGATAAAGACAGTCTAATATATAAAGAAAAAGCTGCCCATGTAAGCAAAGCAAAACAAGGAATTGATTCAGTGCTTCCCATGGGCAGGCAGGTGTTCAGCCATCTCCAGGAGAGCAGAGCCCCATCACATGTAATGGTGACTTGGGAAGACAAAGGTCATCACTCCAAACTTCCCGCCCTTTTTCCCCCCACTTTCTATACTGATCATGATGATATATGGTGTGAAATATCCCTTTGGTCAGTTGGCATCAGCTGTCCTGTCTGTGTCTCCTCCCAGTCTCCCATGTACCCCCAACTTCCTTGCCAGCGTGGCAGTTTGAAAAGCAGAGAAGGCCTTGCCTCTGTGTAAACCCTGCCCAGTAATAACTAAAACATCTCTATATTATTATCACTGTGTTCAGCACAAATCCAAAACATGGACCTTTACTAGTCACTGTGAAGAAAATTAACTCTACCCCAGACAAAACCAGTACGGTGATGTTTAGCTTTTTAAAGGGTCCTACTGAAGCCATTACCTCTTTTTTCCACCTTTTTTTGAACTCCAGTTCTAGCCTTTGTAACAGGAAGGTGGAATACTTCATGAGATGTTTACAGCCGCAATTTAAAACCAATCCTTATGAAAAACAATCATTTGGGATTTTTTTAGTATTGTTATTTGTAATAATAGTAGCTGGTTTAATTTTTTCTTTTATTTCATTTGTTTTAAATCCTACATAGGTTCTCAAAATGCTAGCTTGATGTACTGGTTTGGGCTGAGATACAGCTAAATTTCTTCATAGTAGTTGGTATGATGCTGTGGTTTGGATTTCTGATGAAAATGGTGTTGATACGACACTGATGTTTTGTTGGTTGCTGAGCATTACTTGCACAACGTCAAGGCTTTTACTGCTTCTCATACAGCCCCACCACTGAGTAGGCTGGGGGTGCATAGGGAGATGAAAGGAGACACAGACAGGACAGCAGACCCCAACTGTCCAAAGGAATATCCCAGACCATATGAGATTGCTCTCAGCAATAAAACTGTGGGAAAGAAGAAGAAAGGGAGCATGCTCAGTTATGGTGTTTATATTCCTAAGTAGTCATTACATGTGATGGAACCTTCATTAGTGAATGAATTCCTTGGGGTTTTCTTTGCTTGTAAGCACAGCTTTTTCTTTACCTATTAGACTGTCTCTGACTCTCATTTTTTTATCTTTCTCCCTCCTCAATTTGTCATCAAGTTATGATGTAATTAGTTCATGTATTTCCTCTTCCACATCATTAGTCCATTAGAAAATGGCCTAATTTAACTATCTGATGTGTCCCAATAAATGCCTCCTTGCGATTTAATACTACGTGCTCACTTTTCAGCCTTTATAGTGTTCTCTGTAATATTTTCACATAAAAAAAAAATCAGAGAAAATTGGTATCTGAAATCCAGATGTACATCTAGATCTTCACTTAACTATCTGGAACTGCTTTCTGTCACATACTAGCTCTTTTATTTCATTTAAAATGCTGAGTGACTGACAAGATCTTTTCATGAGACCACTTTACTTGTTTTCTTATATTCTCCTTCCCAGTACGAGTACTAGTATTGACAGGCTACCTGTAAGCTCAACAAAAATCAGTGAAAAAATATTTTTGTTTTTTTTATTAGCTCTTCATGATTTAGTATTTTTTTCTATTATTTCAGCTGTAAAAGAAGGGTTTACTAAAAGGACCATCATGCAATATTTCTTGTGAAAAGAGTGAAGTGTTTGCTTCCCCAGCCCCTTTTAACAGCTTCTTAGTAATTCCGAAGTCTTCAGGACTAAATATTGTTTGTATAGTACAGCAAATTCATTAACTGATACTTGTAATTCTTTGAAACATGTCATGCCGAATGGCTGATTTCATGCTTCAAGAGAAATTTTTCAATGGAAATTCTGCTAATTAAGAAAATATTGCATAAAAGATCTTAGATTTAAACCTAGGAGAGCATTTTAGAGAAAACTGAAATAACATGCAATAAAACAAATTCTGGCAGGTCGTTAATCTTGAGCGAAAAAAAAAAAAAGAGGCGAGTTAGAGCTTGAATGAAAAATATTAATGTGCTTAACATACAGAAATCTTAACTTACGCCATTTGATGATATCATTCAGTGTTAAGGGTGGTAAAAGGCTTTTTTATAAATGACTATTTTATAAAGGCTGAAAAATATAATCCCCCCTTGCAAAAGAAACCCAAGTAAACCTGTTCCATTGGTACTGCATTGAAATTCAGATTTAATGGAAATATAAGTTACTTTTTTTGTTTTATCAAGGGCATACCTGTCAAGAAACAGTTTCATTTCATCCCCTCACCATTTTTGAACCTTGTTGACATAATCACTTGTAAATGCAAACATAGCTGCTCTTTTTCAACCTATTGTCAAATCAGCAGTTTGTGTAGCACCCTGAAGTGCCAGAGTTATGCTCACTCTCAGTCTTTACCTCCCTAGGCTACTCCCCTCTTTTCTTCTGAGGCAAGCCAGCTTCATCACATCACAGCCCTGTGTCACCCATTCCTTGACAAGATTACATATCAGCTGACCTACAGCTGAAACAAATTCATGTTTAAAATATTAAACATGAATGGGGCAATGCACCAGCTATTTCTGTCAGTTTAAACCAGGTAGGCATAACCACGTAAGCCTATCATATCAAACAATGTTTTACCTGTAATGTTTGGTTGACTTTTTTTTCCCCACAAGCATGAACTCTGAGTAGGATTTGCAGATCAAGCAAGGAGTTATGCAGGCTTACTTTTGTTTTCCTTTACTGTCAGGGTAGCGGATTCATTCTGGCAAATTCAGGTTCAAACTGTATCCCTGCCTGAAATTTAATTGCACAAAATTAGCCACAAAAATGCATCTCTTCAAAGTGCCCATTATAAATGTACACATATAAATCTCTCCTCTCTAAAAGTAAACATTGTTTCTAACAAGCAGAAAATTGTTCTGTGGTTGAAATAGCATAACTTTTTCCAGCCTTATGACTACCTGACAGATTACAGTAACATAATCATAATATGTTGATATTTTCTAAACTCCATTTCTACCAGAAATCCTGTCAAACAAGGAGTAATTGAGAGCAAATGTTATACTACTGTTGAGGTTTTCCAGGACTGAACATATTTCAGTTTCTTTCATACCCAGAAGAGGCCATTGGCTCACTGATAATTGAAACACCAGTGATCCTCATCTGTTTGCCAATCTGCAAGCTAAACAGAAGCTTAACCTACTTCTGGTATGCCAGTCTGTTGATGTTTTTCCAGCAATGTAAACCACGATGTGAACTGGCTGTGATTCACCCATTGGAAAGAGGTTGAGCCAAACGTCACTTTCTGCTTCTGGCGGCAAAGTAGGCTTTAATATGCTTAGCTTCAGGACAGACTAGAAAAAAACAAAACACAAAAAAAATTCTCAGGTTTCAGGAGCATGTTATCAAAATAAAGTGTACCTTTAATAAAAATTAAAATGTGTTTGTTCATCAATGCGCATGACTCAACACATCCCTCTCCCAGGTGCAGGTGGAACCAACATCCTAAGACTTTGGGATGCATATGYGCATTCTGTTATCCCTCCAGGATGTGTTATCACCCTTTAAAGGGAACAGTTTTCTCTCCTAATGATGCCAGACCATTATCATTACCAGAAAACCGAACAGAAGAATTCCTCTAGGCAATGATTCTGGAGATAGTTTTCCAGGGCTGAAGAAAAAGGCACTTGTTTTGAAAACAGATGGCAAGCCAATGTTGCTGATTCCTACTTTTAATAACGACAGTTTCTGAATGCAGCTCTTGACTGAAGCAAGTTCCACTACGTCACAAAGATGATATTGTTTTGTCATCCTTGTGGCCATGTTATCAATATGTGAGTTACATTGTGAACATTCTAACTTATATGTTCAGTTTCTTGTATCTGTACTTATGCTTAGTCTGCTTATCTTCTTAAGCTGTAAAGAATAAATTTTTAAAGATTGTTTGCTCTCATTATCTGTTATGTACTTAAAATAAAAAAAAAAAGAAAAAGAAAAGGGGAAGTCCAATTTTAAGTGTGCTCCCTAGTGTTACACTGACTAACACTTGTGTTTTATTTTAGGTAAAGCAGCAGTTGCTTCTATGCTTCAGTTGCCTATCTGTAACCTGGCAACTGCATCACACTTCACCTGTGGGAGATGAGCTGCATTACAAAATGTAGGGATTAATCTCTATAGAAAAATACTGGTATAAAAKATATTAATCATAAAAGCAGGGCCAAAATACATCTGAATCAAGGCCTTACATTTAGATAAAGGTACTATGAAACAATTGTCTGCATGCAAACTGTGTTGAGATAGAAAAGCAAGCTTATCCACTCACAAACATCTTTCCATGACACTTTTTTAGTATCATCTCTCCACAGCTCAAACCTTGCTAAATTAGTCCCACCACAACAAATTTCATTTCAGCTAGATAATTAGATTTCATTCATTATAGCATTATTAATTACATTTTAAGCTGTAGTGTAGACAACTCCCTAGACTCACTAGCTGATCGTGCTGATCAGGTGTTGACTGAAACAGCTCAGAGCAGGCTGGCTCAGCAGAGGGTTGAAGGATAACATTAAAATTGGAAGTCTGACATAGGTTAATATACAGCTGTGATAAAATAGGTGGTTAACCTGGTTATAATGGAGCAGGAATATTTACTTGCATAACCAATACCTAAAAATGGAATTTTCCAAACCAGTTTAGTTATTGCCCTTTCTAAAAATTTTCTCAATGGATATATTGATTGAGTTAGTCTTTCTTGAGTATAGGCATCCTACTTACATAGAAGTGGGATGAGGGGCTGTGATAAATATACAGTGACAGAGACATGTTGCTCTTGAAGTAGGTAATAAATAAATTTCAAGAATCTGGTCCTGAGATCAAATATACCATTTTATATTTGTATGTTATGCATTTACAAGTACCACAGCRGATAAACCCCTTTCCATGAAAAACAGGGAGAAATAGACATATCCTGCAGACTGCTAGTTAGCCAACTCTTCCAACACACTCTGAAACAGCAACATCGTACATTTTGAATTAATTTTCAATATATCCAAATATCTGTATCCAAATATTCAATCCTTTCATAAAGCCAGTGCTGTTTTTATTAGCATATATTTCATAATTATAATAATATACATAGTAGAATTTTATAATTAATAAATATTCTAGTTTATATTCTATATTTATATTTTATTGTAACCTTACAATAAATCAAATTAATATATTTTTTGAGACAATATATTGAAACATATATATTGAAAATCTTTAAAAATATTTAGTGGATTTGAATTTACTGGTTATCTGGTTTTCGTAGTTGAATTTTCCCAAAATAACTTATGTTTTCTAGGATCTCAACTTACTCCTGAGATATCTCAAATCTCACTATTTATCCACTAGTGAAGAACTGAATAAAAAATCCATTAAAAACCATGTTGCCTATCTTAAAAAATCCAATCCTTTCAACAAAATTCAGCATTTAGATTATTCCAAACAGAAAGAAATTAATTTTTACTTACTGTCTATAAATATTATGTTAACTGGAATTAAACCTTCTGAACTATGCCTGTACTAGTATAAACTACGGTTTGAAATAGACCTAGTCAAAATTTCTTTTATGGGGAAAGAAATTAGACAGGTAAGGTATGCCAAACGAGCTGAACTTTGTCCTCAAAGAAAATTGGTTTTTCCTTTTCAATTTCTTTTCAAAGAGATCTGACAACTGTCGCTTTGAACAAACTTTAACAGCACAATATCCTTTGTGCAAGTTTCCCCCTGTCAGCTTTTCCATTCCAGAAGGAACTTAGAACAAAGTGTATGCTGCCCTTTGAGTTGAGAACTTCATCAGTTGAATGAACACTCCTATAGTGCAGTGAAATTGAGGGCATACTCTCTCTGTGAATCTGAACAGTGTACTCTCAAGAAATATAACTTCTGTATCTTTTACAAGAATAAACTAACCATCCATCCCTTCTCACATTTTCCCTGTTGTCCTGTGTTTACTGAGAATGAAAAGCCATTTGAAAATGCACTTGTTTAAACTTAGGTGGGGTAGCAAACAGTCCTGATTGCAAGTACATCTCTTTCTTTTTCAGTGTTCGTAGTGTACAGAGTAAATGCGAACTTACTCATTGTCAACGCTTCTGAAAGCTATCTATGGCCCAAAAAGTTCTTTTGCTTTTAATTATTTTCACAAGAAAGTGCTTAAGTTCAATGAAACATAACATAAAAAAAAAATTAAAAAGAAGACAAAATTTTAGAAAATTTAGAATTATCCTATAAGTGATTAAAAATAATCAGTTCAAGAGATGAAACACATTCATGTGGCAAAATTGTGTCATCCATACCTGACCAAGACAAATACTGTTGCATATTGTTGGGCAGCAGCACTTTCTCAGGAATGCTTATGAATCACCAGGTTTGAGAATGCTGTGTTTGACGTTCATGTGAGACATGGGAAGCAATTCTCCAATATGTCTTCCAGCTCTCCTTCTATACACTAATATCACATAATAGAAGCAGGATATTTCTTGAAAAGCTTCATTAGTAAAACAGAAGCACACAAACAAACACTGTTTATATGATCAGATCCTGAGACAGATCAGTATGATTCTAACTCCATGACTGCCCAGGCCCCTACACTAATTAAAATTAGAATTAATAATGGTGGAAAATCTGAAGATCTAGTCACTGTAACTGAATGGGATTTTGAAATTGTAAAGCATCTACCCAAGTATTCTTAGTTTTGTCAAACTGTCGAACTGAAACATGGAATTTGGTGTACTGTAATTTCCTGAAACACTTGTGTTTCTCTGAGTGGTGTCTGTACAATATACCAATAGCTACATAGGCACTGGTTTACAAAACTACAGGGAGTTTGTGGCTCTGATTGTCCTTGGGAAGAAAGTGCATCTCTAAATCAACGTTTTTATTTTTTACTTAGAGTTGTTCCATCTCAAATTCGGGTTTCACGGAAGTGGAAGGTAGTGTTTTCTGTGAGGATCCAATTTCAGTTTCTATTTTCCTCCTAAAGTTTCCGAAACATTTAGCTTTGGAATTTTATGCTATGATTGACACTGCTATCAAACTACTATTCCTGATAGTTTTGTTTACATTAAAAGACAGACCTTTGCATCATGGCAAAAATTTCTGTGAGAGGTAATTTAGTATGCTTATTACGCAGTAATGACAAACTCAAGGGTTCCAATAGTATAAGTGAAACCTCCTGAATCACAGTACTTGAACTAACACCACCATTCTGTATACTCTAATGCAGGATCATTTCAGATCCTTAATCTGTATTTGCATTTAGAGGGACAGATTTGCAAATTTCAGAATGAACACAGAAGCAAGAGGATAAAAACAGGCAAATGTAAATTTACCTACATATTTCATCTGATTTGGAGATTCTCTTAGCCTTGGTGGAATACATAATTTATATATTTTTATATTACATACAGTATAATTTCTATATTATTTTCACTCTTCGGTGCTCCTCCATTTCCTTGTACCCTCACTTCTGTCACCTATTTCACACTTTCTGGTTTCAACTGTAAAAGGACACTCCATTGTCCTTAAGACTAAGAATGAAAATCCACTCTGCAGCTGTTCCTTTGCTTCTTGGTGTCATTAATTTTTTAGTTCTCTTCTGTGGGTCAGAGGTCCCATACTCCTCAGGAATGTAGAAACAATGATGGTGTACACATATATTTATTTTTTGCTGAAGAAATGGACCAGCATGAACATTTTTTTAATCTTAAGCTTCTTATACATATATAGGTCCTTAAAAATACATTATAACCATGCAAACATTGACATGTTTGTACCCTATAATCTCTGATTGCTTTAAAGTCTGAACATCTAACAAAGACTGCAGAACAGCTACTGGTGATTTGAGAAATTACATTGTGAAAAGGTCATAAAAATGATTAAAGAAGAGAGTAAAATAAGAGTGTAGTGCCGTTTCAACCTGGTATAAAATGCTAAAAATTGTTCCTGTTCTGTGTGTGTGTTTTGTAGATAGATTCTGTGAAGAAAGGAATGTTTTACTGAGAGAGGGAAAAGGAGGAGGATGGGGCTAGTTTCCTTATTTTTGTTCACATCTGTTCCATTTTGGTACTACATTTATGCAGTGGTCATTTATTAGCATTTATATAGCTTGCTGTTTCAAGACATCTTGTGGTCGGTCATTGGATTTAAGAAGAGCAGAACCATTTTGTGCTCTGAATTCTTCCATTACACCTAAAGTTTTGTTTGAAACATTAAACAGTAGAAAATGCAGTCTGAAAATTAACACAAGCATTTGCTTCATGTTTGTCAATTGCTTAAAGAATGCATTAGACAAAAATAAGAAAAGAGAAATCCTGAGATACTTTCCTGAAAGTTTGCCACTAACAAAAGACAGAAAGGTGGTATGATTTAAAATATTATGAAACCATAGAGTATATTCAAATTCATTGCTAGCTGAAATTTAACAATAGGTTTCAATAAAAGATGGGCAGTAATATAGATTCAGTGATTTATCTGTTTCCCAACTAAAGTAAAACTGAATCATCTGGCATTTCCTTTCTGGATTATATTATTGATGATAAAACAATTATATTTCAATTTAAATGTTGTGCATTCTACTTGTAGTTGCATTTATATTCTACACATTATATTTACATTCTTTTCATTATATTTACATTCTGTCATAATTTGATCCTGTGGAACACTAATTATATTATTAAAAAAGGTGCTCTATTTATCTTCCATTATATATCATAAGATTCTCTGTAGGTTTTGAAAAGAAGTGCTAACATCTTAAAGAAAACTGAAAACAATATCAATAGAACGTATATTTTTAAATTGTTTTTATTTGTATTTTATTGAAATAGTAAATATTCCTTGTGTTAAAACAGAAATAATTTCTGATATTGAACCGTACACAGACATCATTACGTTTTTTGGCAATCCACATGCATGGGAGCAAGAGGAGTTAGAGGAGTAAGAAGGATAAGATTTGGCCTGTTTGCTTCTTCAGAATTAAGATACCTCAATGACTTTCATCTTAATACAGAAGCCATGGGCTTAGTTGTACTTGGGAAAATGTGTGGACGAACTTCTTGAATTTTTCCAGAACCTTCCACTTAAGTGTCACTGCAAATTTGTGGATAAAAAAAAAAAAAAAAAATTATTCAACTATCTTCTCGTATTGAAAAGAAAATAGAAGAGAATTGGAAAATTGGAAAATAAAATAGAGGAGAATGTGCTTTCAAAAATCATTTGAAAGTGCATGAAAAGAATTTTTACAGAAGACTTCAGAGACAGTATATTTCCATCTAGAGATTATAGTTCCGTACATTAGCATATTGAAATAATACATGACAATAATACCAGAAGAAATTTTAGAATGACGGGTTTAGCGCCAAAACCTAAATTTGACCATGATTACAGAAAGCCATAAATCCACCAGATTACTTCAAGACATGGTTTTGGTGACAAGGAATTTCTTCATAATTTCCTCTTGAGTTATACACGCTAGACTCTACTCAAGACTTTTGGTTTGCCTATTCTGATGCAAGAGACAGAAACATAAAGTATGCGGAAATAAAACCTTCTGTTAATACTCCATGATGAAGTGCACTGAGGGGAATAACTGCAACTTCTTTCTGTACCAAAAGCTCCTTATTGTGAAAAGCTATATGAAGTTATCCTAAGTGTCATTAATGGGTTTTTCTTCTGGAAGCAATACTATTTTAGATCAACCTCATTTCTTGACATGGGGTATGAAACAGCAATGCCATGAAGCACTAAGATAAGAGTACGAGAGTACAACAGAGAAAAATTTGAAAAGACTGCATTTATATAAAATCTGTTTATTATTTAACAAGGTCAGAACTGTGTCCACAGATTCCCAGAGCATCTGAGCAGGATAAAAAGTCAACGTCAATGATAGCTTGCCAAATTTTTTTGGATTTTTCTAAATAGTTATTTAAACCAATATATGAGATAGAAAGAAGACAGGAATTTTAGACCTTAATCAGTCACTATATACCGTTATCCTTTCTCACTAAATCTGTTTATTAGTTAATTTAAATCTCACTATACAAAACTGACTCAGAATGATATGTTTTGTATGTGCCACTTAAAAGAAAATTTGGATGCACATAATATATTAAATTTATGATCAAATCTTTTAAAAAACAGCTGAAAAGTTGTATCTTCCACAATATTTAAGCTCTAAGTAAACAGTTTTTCAGTTAGAGTTCTGTGCAGATATATTTTGGAAGATCTCACCATCAATCTTGTAAAGGGTAATGGATTTTTTTTTAGTATCCACATATCTAAGGCCAGAATTTACATTTATTAGGCAACTAGATATACAGATCAGCTGCCACAAAGATTTTCAGAATGTGGCTATCTTGTTTAGGTACTTCTGAAAATCAGCAGCTTTAGTACCTAATTACTTTAGAAGCAGCTTTCGTAACTTAAAACTTAAGAGTCCGTAAATTTCGTCATAAGTATGTGTACCTGAAACACTGGCCTGTAAAACAGTACAATATTTATCTGAGAAAATTTTGACAGTATTGCGGAGAAGGTGTAGCATCCAATAGCGTTGCCAAATTGTATCCTGAGCTGCACCCAAAGCAGCATGGTCGGCAGGGCAAGGGCGGGGATTCTGCCCCTCTGCTCTGCTGTGGTGAGACCCCACCTGCAATGCCGTGTTGCGGCGCGCAGCTAGCGATGGTATAATGCCGCAACTTTCCTGAGAGCGCACTGTGTCTGGCGCTGCCTCAATGTGGTGTGCGGTGACCGGTGAGATAGGTATGCCACCCTCGCCTCTCAGGGGCCTGCAGCTGACACCCTATCCCACCAGCGCAGGTGGACACACAGGTACTCACACACTCACGCCTTAAGCTGCGGACAAAGAGTTGGAGGCAGCTCTTCTGAGGCAGCAGCAGGTTTATTGCATGGGGACCCAGAGCAGAAGAGCACAGAGGTGCACAAGGTTATATACTAAACCAAACAGGAGCAGAGAGAACACCACAGGCCAATAACACGAGGGTAAGGGGCAGGAGAGAAGGCGGGGTAACAGTACACAAACCAATGAGGGTAGGTGAGGGGAGGAGCAGGGGGACAAGGCCAATGGAGCATCGAGTGGGGGAGAACTTACTAGAACTTAACCACATAAGGAAACAAAGATTGACAGAGGGCCATACCATTGCAAGGCCTGGAGGAGAGAGACCTTCCTCATCACTATCTTAGGGGGAGATATTGGACTTTGACCTCGGAGCCTTTTCTTAATACAGTAACAGGGCTCTCTGGCCCACTGGCTCCTCAGTTTCTTATGTGGCTGGCCCTACCTCTGCAGCCTATCAGGATCAGCCACTCCCACAGTGCTATATCCATTTCTGGAGTTCCCAGCAAAGGAGGGACATGGACCTGTAGGAAAAAGTCCAGAGGAGGCCACCAATAGGATCAGAGGGATGGAACACCTCTCCTATGAGAAAAGGCTGAGAGAAGTTGGATTGTTCAGCCTGGAAAAGAGAGGGCTTCAGGGTGATCTTGTTGTGGCCTTCTAGAACCTAAAAGAAACTTGCAGGAAAGACAGAGACTACAACAGCATGTAAGGAGAGGGAAGGGGGAATGGGTTCAAATTGAGAGTAGGTTTAGATTGGATATTAGGATGAAATTCTCTACTGTGTGAGTGGTGAAGCACTCCCACAGGTTGCCCAGGGAGGTTGTGGATGACCCATCCAGGGAGGTGTTCAAGGCCAGGTTGGATGGGCATTTGAGCAACCTGGTCTAGTTGAAGGTACCTGCCCACAGCAGGGGAGTTGGAACTACATGATCTTCAAGGTCCCCTTCCATCCCAAAGCATCCATTTTGTGATTGTATGATTCAAATAACAGTTTTCTTTTTCAAATATATAGTAAATATGGATTTTTCAGGATGTATTTCTGTGTGAATAACATTAAAAGGTTTAGAAAGCTCACAAAATATTCAACTTTTGCTGCAAAGTAGCTTTTAATGGCATATTAACCAGTTTAACTGTATTTTAAAAAAATTTTTCATATTGTGCATGAAATTCTCATTTTCCTTCTTATCCAATATGGCAATTTTTGATTGATGCCATTTCTTTTTCAGCTGCAAATGTAGAGCAGCTAAAAATAAGGCAATAGAAGTAGTTGTAGCTTTCACATTGAGCTAAAACAAAGCTAAGTTCTACTGATCATAACACTAGAATAAATAGAATGGAAGGATGAAATTTACTGCGAAGACATACCTACAATTGGCTACTATGTACATCAAAAGCATGAGTGCTTCATTCAAACCAGAGTAGTGAGTACTTTGGAAGGCTTTCTCTCCTTTAAGGGCACATATTATGTATGCTATAGGATGTCTTCAAGGTCTACTGAACCAGCGTATATTTCAGCTATTAAAAGGAATATCTTATGTATTTGTTCGACAAAGCAAAAAAGGCACCAAGAACCCATTCCAGGCCGTATTCATCCATATGCCATTTTATATGGCCTTTATCCAGACTGACATGGCTCTTTAGAAGCTGTTTTGGTTAATCAGGACATTATACATTAAAGATAATGCCTCCTTGAAAAGGCTCTGTGTTAGTATTCTAAATGGAATGTACTGCCACTGTAGCCTATTTAAAATTGGGTTTTTATATACTATATGCGGTGTTGTATGCACCTAGTTCCAATTTAATTCTTGTTCTAGAGGCTATGCTTTTGACAAGTGAAATCTTTGGAACTTAAAATCACATGTTATCTTTAGTGTCTTCAATTTGCCTAATATAACTCAAGAACAGTTCAGTTTGAAATCAGCATGATGTCTTTTGACAATGGATCTATTCCAGTTGCGCCTCTTGTCACAGGAGGAAGGATTATTACATGCAAGTTAATTTTATAAAAGGAATGGTACAGAACAGTGGGCTCAAACAAATTTCACTGCACTTTAAATCTGTTTGTATATTTTGTTGCAATAAGGGTGAAAATGACCGATGTGGAGACCCCAGGCAGGTACAAAGGAGAGCTGTTTATTGCCAAAAATCCGGCCTTTTTAAGCCATTAGTCTGTTATCAGTTTACATAGTTTTAAGGGACAACAAACTAAATTTAACCAACCACCATACACCACGATGTGAACACGTGACGGTTATATAACTTATTTTCTGCCCATAATTAAGCTGAGTCACCTTACCACAGTCCTTTTCTACTTACCCTAAGTAACAGGCCTGAGCCATGATTTTACAAGGCCTTCCTTTACAAAGCTTTACTTATAGGTGACGTATTTTATGTAGCAGTAATACCTTCTCTCATGAATATTATATGGACTTTACAAATTAGCAAGTAAGACGAAGGTGAAATCTGAATATTTGCATAGGTGGAAAACATTAAATCCATTCCCATGAATGCATGAAAGCAATTAAGTTTCATCATTTGTTGAATGTGCATTGCTAGTTCTTCTTGGGGATGAATAGGGCAGGGACATTCTCTTATCTTTACTCTTTTTTTTCAGGAAATAAACAGCAAAATTGGGTATGCTTGGAAACCCTTTAAATTGCAGCATCTTCCTACTCATATATTATCCACCTATGGAAGGGATACCTTCCATAACTCCCATTACTTTGTTTCTCTTTCAATTCTGTTCCCAATGGATGTTTTGCAACTTAAATAAATATACTTCTACATGTGCATAAATATCCCTTTCAATGGTAAATTAGTCTCCCTTATGTGGCAAATCTTACCAAAATATTTTGAAGCAAACAGTATTCCTCTTTGAAACAGGTTTTTAAGCAAAATAAATCAAAACTAGAAACAGTGACAGACTCTCAATGATATATTCCTGAATAACAATATTCTTTAATGGAAGAAGATATAGAATATTTATTAAGATTGCGTTTATAATGAAATTCCATTTCAAGGTGAACAAAGTGATCATCTAGATAAATGTCACTGTGAGCATTTTACTCTCCTAAAGCACTACACAATGAAACGGGCCAGTCTTTGATTATGTAAATGTCCAAGGCAAAGCACCTACAAACTGAAAAAATCCATAACATCAAAGTGAGGGAGAAAAGCTTTGCGCTAGGCTTGTTTGGGATTGGTTACTTTTTGGGTTATTTTGGGGGAGAGAGTGGTGATGTCAGTGTAGTTGCTTAATTTTCCATTTTCCCCATTTTTTCTTTTGTTCCAGACTATTCCAGATCCTGCTCTGAGATGGTGCTTTTTTCTTCCTGAAGTGCAAAACTAAAGCTTTGAGCACTCAGTTGCTATGGCAACAAAAAAGACAGAAATAGTTTATGTATTTCAAAAGCTGTCAGCCTATATGCTGTGGATTTTGATAACTAAACCTAAACATGAACCATCTTTTTTAAAAATCATTGTGACATTTATTATCGTGCATGACTGTTGCTAGGGAAAATAAGGCACCATTTTGTTTAGCTTTTTGCCCATCAGTTTTATAAACATTTGGGATTTCAGAACTAATTTTTTTTCTTAATCAGTGTTTAGCAAACAAGAATGGAAATAAACATACAGGGAGCTGGAAAACATTGCAGTTTTCTCCATGGTTAAAATAAAGCAAATTGCAGCACAGACATACCAGGACAGACACATTGAGAAATACATCTTTTAATACTTAGAAATATATGCTCAGCTACCTGAGAATATTTTAAGAAGAATGAAGAAATGCTGTCTTTTCTGCAACATGTAGCAACAAAATAATTTCTATATGCCTTTCTAAGCCTTAAAGGTAGAGTTGCTGCTACACTAAATCTGGATATTTTCTGAACTGAAAAAGCCTTCTCTGGGGATTCAGTTTTACTAGACACTAAGAGTGTCCATTCTATTGCTGTTCTTCAGGAAATTCTGATGGTCCCAAAATTAAGGCTCCCATAACAGTCTTTTTATCAGAATGTAATGATCCAGTTAAAAGAAAAAAGACCATTACACAACAATACTAACTTTCTTAATAGTGCACCATGATGAAGGCCTGTAACCAGCACAAAACTCATTTTCCCAGAATTTCCCAGATCAGCGCAGTTTGGAAAATAGCTAAAAAAATTGTCACTCAAAAAACGTTCCTTTTCTACAGAGAGTAGAGGAGAATAAAATTATGTCAGAATACTTTTTAATTTGTTGCTTTTCACACAAGCTTTCTCTTTTATACCCACAGTTTCTGACACCACAAACAAACCTCTGATTCTAAAGATAATGATAGAAGGTATATAATAGCGATAGTTGTTCTTCAAAATCAAATCTTCTGGACTCACTGCCAACATGTTCAATATATAAATATTTATGTATGTTACTAATTTCTCAATTTTAAGTCTGTTCAGGCCTGAAGACTCGTTCTGAGCATAAATAATGTTTATCATGAATCATACAGTATTTTCATTTATGTGTAATTGTAATGCAAAAGGGCAGTATTCTGCAATAGTCTAAAGAATTTGGTAGTCTAAATCATGTAGACATCATTCACAGACTAAATAATTTTTAAAGACATTTCATTTTGAGTTATATAAGGGCACAAATTTCATACAATACTCAGTGTGGAATATCTTGTTTGTGCAGGTGGTAGTACACCAACCTAGCAATCTGGTTTATTATAGTGAGCACCATGGGGGTTGCTATACCTTTTTTCAAATACTATTAGGGCATGATATAAAAATTTTCTGATTGAGGAAAATTATTAGAACACCATCACACACTAGTTCTCTGGATGGCCTTGTAATTAGTCTACAATGCCATCAAGTCAGGAGATGGGGGCTGAAGTCCTGGATGCTCTGGAGCAGATGAGATAAATCAAATTTGATCACCCTAGATGAGACCAGAACTGTACCCACAAGCTCAGCCACTGGCTGTCACATGATCTTAGGCAAATTAAAATCACTATCCATTAAACAGGAAAAATAATTACTCCTCTCCACTCGCCCACCTCTTCATCCAGAGTCAAAAGAACATCTTCAAGGTCATATTTGTTAATAATTTTTTGACTATTGGGAATTTTATATGCAATCACAGCTAGAGACTATGAAGAACTATGAAAGTCTCAGAGGAAACTGGATTGTTTACATGCAGTATATTCTACAGATTTCAGTAGAAACAGGACACAGACTTCAGTATACTTAAAAATATGTGTCACAAAAAAAAGAAAATTCAAACAAATGGTTCTTAGATTTTGGGCTCCCAATTAAAATGATGGAAAAAATCTTCAAAACATAGCCCATATTCAGATTAAAAATGTACATAAGGTGTACAGAAAGGGAAGCAAAATCTATTTATACATATTAATTGCTCCCTGAATAACAGTGAGTTTTCCTCATGTATGTCAGACCTCAGTCAAGACAGTGTTACAAAAGCTCTGTGAGAAATAAAGCATCCAGGAGAAAATATGGGGTGAGGCAGATGAGTTCTTAAATTATTTTTAAAGACTGTTAGAGATAATAGCTTGATTAATTTAATAAAACAAAGTGAACAAAGAAATAGAAAGTGAGCTCTCTTTCAAAATCAGATTTATCATGAAGAATATCCTTATCAATCTGTTCCAGTCCTACCAATAATCATGAAGGAGTGAAAACAAAAACTAATCAGGGCACTGTGGTGTGTTACTCACAAGCTCATAACCGGGAGTAAAATTGAAACGACTATGTCTGCTGTGGTGAATAATTTTTACACAGAAGCCCAGAACAGACACATCTTGTCATTTGTGACATCTGCCTCAAAAAAAAACCCGAGCCAAAATAAGCTAGTTAGAAAGCTACATTTCCTCCTTTTACACCAAGAAATTTGGCTTTGAAAAGCCTGCAGGGATTCTATATTTTGAGAGATTTTTCTAAAACGGATAAAATGTGTAAACTAGAACATAAAATGAAATTTGTGTATCTGTTCTAATTCTAGAAAAATGTAATCATGAGATATTATAGCATGTCAGATATACTTGCATATATACATACATATATATACACATTTGGTTGCTTACCGGAAACTAGGCCGTTGATTTTTCGGTAGTTGATTATTTTTCTTAAACATTAGAAATATCATCTAGAAATTTTTAAAATTAAAAAAACCCCACAAATGATAATCCAAATGTAGCCTAATGACAAAGGCTCAGGTAGGCCTGGAATTTGAATTATCGGATAAGAGATATAGCAGGACCTCCTTTGTCACCTCTCAGACAATGATTATGCTGTTTTTGCAAAACTAACCAGATTCCTTCCTTCCTTCCTTCCTTCCTTCCTTCCTTCCTTCCTGCCTGCCTGCCTGCCTGCCTGCCTGCCTTCCAGCCTTCCTGCCTTCTGGCCTTCCTGCCTTCCAGCCTTCGTTCCGGATATGGCTAATAGGTGTGCATTAAACTCTCAGGAAGCTTTGCTGTCTCCTCACACAATCCTTTTCCATTAATAAAGATGAGTTTCTGGACTGAAGAAGTGATGAGATATAATTTTGGTTTGTGTAAACAATGTTGTGACACTCAGATCTGTGTTTCTTGATCCAAGCTTCAAGAAAAAGACAAATTGCTAACCTGCCCTTAAGAAAGAAGCTATTTTAAGCATATGGTACTGAACATGTGTCTTCACCAGCACCAGTGGCTGCAGCTTTTATGTGACCTGGTATACTTTGCTTGTTATATCATAAGTTAGACTATATAAATTTGATTCTGAGACAGTCTTATTGTACTTTGATATATTCACTATATAACTAAAACTGTCAGATTGAAAACATGGTTTTGAATTCTCCTAAAGTCTAAAGAATTGTGTTTTCATTTAGTAAGATGACATTTTTTCAAAAAGCCATATATAGTATATAGCTGCAAAGAATTTTAAAAGAAGTTGTTGTCTCTGTAAGAGTAAGAGGCAGTTTACCCAGCTTGCAAGGTGAAGTTATTCTACAAATCTTTCCTCTTATTCTGCTACAAATATAGAAAGGGCTCAAGCATGTTACTAACACCTGCACGTGGCATTGATAATGTCAATGATGTTTATGTTGAAGTGGTGATTAGGCCTTTGGCTGAAATTTGCAATCTGGAGAGACCAATCATCCAGCTTGACTTTTACAGAGGTGTCTCCGGGGCTGTTTACAGGGCAGATGAACTGCTGCTGCAGCAGCAGCTGCTGCTCGGTGCCCACCATGGTCACCCTGTAAGAATAGTGAGAGGTCAACTGTCAGAGATGTAGTACAGCAGTGACGAGACCCTTGGTCGAAACCACCTCTACCTCTTCATTCCACTTAAGTAGTGTAAGTCACTAAACTATTTCACTTCTAAGTAAAGCAATAAACAAACTTCCTCAGAACTTCAACTCTAGGCTTCTACCGTGATTATTAAAACTCACCACCACCACCTGCTGTCTCATGTAGCTGTGCCATGAACACTCCTCTGCAGGTACGTATATCTTTGCATTGTTAAAGGCCAGGAGATCCAGCTGACAGAAGATCAGTGAGCTATAGGCTGATCACCTGACCTGTATGAGAGATCAAAAGATACAAATATTAATACACAAGGCTTTATCTTCTTGTATATGCCAATTTAGAGGCATTATGTAATGGTAAATAATGTCACAGAATCACAGAATCACTTTGGTTGAAAAGACCTCTAAGACCAGTGAGTCCAACCTTTGACCAAATATCACCATGGCGCTAAGTGCGAAGTCCAGTTGTTTCTTGAACACCTCCAAGGATGGTGACTCCACCTCTTCCACAGAATCACAGAATAATTTAGGATTTAGAGCCCTTCTGTTATCAACATATAAGCCACATGCCATTTTAGGTATCTGTTCTGTCTGACAGAACAATGTAGCCTTACATTTTGAGAACTGTATAAGTAGCAAAGAATAATATGGAAAAGTAAAAAGGAATTTGCTGATTTTAATGACAGATCTGAGATTCCACTGTCTGCAATATGACTATGGGATCAAGTACTGTCTTTTACTGAAGTGGTGCATAGGGGAGTAATTTCATATTTCTGGAAAAAAATACACTGATTTGTTACTCTTTGACAGCAGTACATTAAGTACCTTCCTTGTAAGATAGTCCTTCTGCATCTTCTTCTGGAGATAAAAATGTTGTCTTTCCTGGGATCATATCTGCCATAATATTGTTTATTTACAGAAGTGGTGACTCTCATAAGCACCAGAGAAAACTCAGATGAGAGACCTCAGTCATGTATCTACATTCTCTAAAATGGGATTTATACAAATTGAGCATAGGGAGAGTTTAGTTTAGCACAAGGTGTCGTGAACTTTCTACTCTGTCAAACCAGCAACCAATAACAGAGTGGAAATAGATGAAAGTCAAAGGCATCAGTGAACTTACATCCCATTCTGCAGGAAGCATAAGATATCTTGCACAAGAATAGATCACCACAACACATATTTTTCTTTGTATGTAATTTACATACTTTGAGTTTTGTGCCTGCTTTTTTTTCCTTTTACTTAAGCATTTCTTCTCCCTCCATGGTGATTACACAACCAACGTATTTTTTATGAAAAGCAGCCGTAACTACTATGTGGCAAACGGACAAAATTATTTTAGTCTACTTTCGTATTAAAGAGCTCTCAGATCATCCAATTGTCATTTATTACAAATTCCTTTCTTAAATGTGAGGAACCATGTTTCTACATGACATTCCAGATGATGCTTCACTACATTAAATATTATCTTGAACACCTTTCTGGAATGCTAATACCTAACAAATAAGCTCCATGTCATTCAAAAGTTCACTTTCTTTTTATTCAAAAGAAATCGGTTTGAATTTGCCCTACTGACTCAAGGTCATGATTTATTAATGCTCTTCAAAAAAGTATTTATAGAGACAAATTAATATAGACTTTTGGTGCAGATTTTCTTGTAGTTCATTAACGTACAAGAATAAGCATAATTACTTTTACTTATTAATTTCTGAAATTTAACTTATTTGTCCTGACTATATCCTTTCCTTGAATGGGTAGCTACACTAGCACTTCAATAAATGTAAATGAAGTGTGAGTAAATATTTTCCTTTTAATCACCTAGCTGCATGAAAGAATATGCATATACTATGACAGAATTGTAAGTGTTTGTCAAAGTTACCATTTTACAAATCTCTAATGTGTTTAGGCTGACGATTTCTGCTGTTATTTCAAGTCAGTAATTTCTCAACTAGAGCCATCATCTTGCCAAGGTGATTGATGTAAACTAAGCTCCAAGGATTCTGTACTGATTGGTCAGCTAGGTTAAAAAGTCTTCTCAAATAATTCCAAAGGGAGTTTTCAGTAAAAGGAAAATATATTGTGCATTATTTTTCTCCTTTTATTTACCTGCTACTTACATTTTAAACCTAACCCAGTTTGGTTTTTTCTGTGCAGTCTACATAAGAAAATCAAATACTAAAGCAATATTTCTCAGATGACTGTATGAAAACTTAAATAATCATGTAGTGCCAATGGCTTTACACAAGTGCGGTCACCACTCCTAACTGTAGTGCCTCCAGGTATAATATCTGGTTTACTGGCACTGAGTGCAAGACATTTGATAAAATCAGGCTTTTAAGTGTATGCAATTGCTTGAGTTACTCAGAGCCAAGACAAAGGCGAACTTGCCTGAACTCAAGCTTCAGGCACATATGCCTACAATATTGTCAAAAATAACCTTGTTTAGGATCTCCTGTACTCCCAAGTAGCAGTAAGCACTTCCTATTTAATCTGGAAAACTTATCCATAAACCCCAAATTATCCCAGTGTGAGCAATGCTGCATCATCAGCTAGAACCAGAAAAGCTGGTGCAGGCTACGTGAAAGGACATCCAGGTGTCGAGAGTGTCTAACTGCTTAGGAGAGAATGTAGTTTTGTACCTTTTGACCAGAAAATTAGTTTATACAGTTTTAATACAGTTAACTGGTTGTATCAAAAAATCTTTCATCTGAACTCTTGACAATCTTTCATATCTAAATATGTTTGAGCTTCACAAATTAGTTCCCAATGTGCATAGATACATTTAGAGAGCATTCCTGAAGAGAAAGACTTGGGGTTGTTGGTGGATGAGAAGCTGCACATGCCCTGGCAGTGTGCACTTGCAGCCCGGAAAGTCAACCATATCCCGGGCTGCATCCAAAGCAACGTGGCCAGCAGAGTGAGGGAGAGGATTCTGCCCCTCTGCTCTACTCTCATGACACTCCACTGGAGAACTGCATCCAGCTCTGGGGTCCCCAACAAAAGGACATGGAYCTGGTGGAGCAAGTCCAGAGGAGGGCCACAGAGATGACTGGAGAGCTGGAGCACCTCTCCTGTGGAGCCAGGCTTAATGAGTTGGGGTTGTTCAGCCTGGAGAAGAGAAAACTTCAGAGAGACCTTATAGCAGTGTTTTGGTACCTAAAATAGGCTACAAGAGAGATGGAGAGGTACTTTTCACAAGAGTAATGTATGTAGGACAAAGGGAAAAGGCCTTAAGTTGAGGGAGGGTGGATTTAGATTAGATGTTAGAAAAAAATTCTTTACTGTAAGGGTGCTGAGGTGCTGGAACGGGTTGCCCAGAGAACTTGTGGATGCCCCATCTCTGAAGGTGTTCAAGGCCAGGTTGGATGGGGCTCTGAGCAACCTGGTCTACTGGAAGGTGGCAGGGGGCAGGAAGGCTTGGAACTGGATGATCTTTAAGGTCCATTCCAACCCAAACCATTCAGTGATTCAAACACCCAGCTGTCATGATGGTCTGAGACCATAGGCAGCACTGGGTTCAGGAAATAGAAAATTTTCTTTTCATTATGGTAACTTTGTTTCTAAATTCTTTTTACAGATTTTTAGAAGCTGCTGCTTCTTCTTCTGGTCATTCTAAGAATTTTTTACAAAGTTTCTATCTGGAGTGAGCGTATTCCCTCACCTTGCAGTGCAATAACTGTAAGAACTGAATAAACAATTTCTATTGCACCAATTATTTCCACAAAACCTGTACACATTATTGCAATGTAGATAAAAGGGCAGCATCTTGTACAGAATTTGGATAAAAGGTTTTGGGTAAAAAACTGACTTTCATATTGAAGAGCACTGTCTTACACTCTTCATGAAAAAACATTTTGAATTTCAAAAACCTGCTGGGAAGTGACAAGAATACTTTAGAAACAGTAAGATTTAATCTCATTAGCTCAAACCTCTGAAGATGTATGGATTCTGTTTTTTAACATGTCAAAATGTAGTTTGACCACTATATTTTCTTGCAAATGCCTACACAGCTGCAGAATTCTGTGCCTCTGATGGAATTAATGGGATTCTAAAGCAACTGAACAGGATTAGAAGAGAATATTTGAGAGAAAAAAATAGTCTTATATTCATGTGAGTTTTTTTGTCAGTTTTGGTTCCAAGCAAAATGAGGATTGTAGATAGTCACTAAATTAATTCTCTTTGTATTAGGGTTTAATTAATCCAGAATGACAGTTGAGTCCGCTTTCTTAACATTCCATTGTAAATCATCTGCAAAGCTTCAGTTAACTTGAATTTAGATGCATTTATGTACCACAAAAATGAAAACATTAATCCAGAATTATCACTATGGAATAAATGTAATTCTATTACCTTTCATGCCAAAAGCCTCCATGTGCAAGACTTTAAAAATTGAAGGATAATTTTTAAATCAATCTTTCTAAGTATGAAAAATGGCATATTTAACCTTCATAGAAAAAATATACTATAAATTATGCAGAATTTTATTAACGATTAATATGTTGATTGTGGTTACTTCTGAGGTATTAAGAAGTATATTCATCTTTCAGTCTTTGTCCATTTTTTACATGCTTAATTATCCAAAAGAATAATAATAATTACAACCATGTTTGTGTTTTTGGCCAGCCAGTGGCATGCAACTGATCCTGATTTCCTTCGAATATTTCGAAATTCAACAGCTGAATTGTTTAGAAGAAAAGTTTTTTGAATTTGGATTATTTGAAAATTGCTCGGAGTATGTTATTCATGTTGTGTGGTTCACAAAGCAAATTGTATTACTGTGCTTGTATACCTTGAGGATATGAATCATTTCAGAGTGGAGAGAAATGAACAACAAAAGGGGATGCCCTTTGTCAGGAAATATACAAACAAACATTTATACTAATTTTTATGAAGTTTGTGAAGTTCTGACCCTCTGAAAAAATCTTCCATAACATCATTCTTCTCTCAAACAACAAATACTCTGGTTCAGGATTATAATCAAAACAAATTCTCCTGTATGTAAGAATTAATTCTATTATTTACTGAGTTTTGCTGTCTTATAGTAAGACCTGACATTTTAACCACTCTCTACAAATGGTGAGCATTTCTGTTGCTCTTAGTACTCCAACATGAGAGGTTGTGCTACTTTTGCTTTTGTTTTTCTTTAAATATCATATATCTTTAGCACAAGCCCATCCCAAACATTATATCTGCTGCAGCTTTCACCTCTCTGTTCCACTTCTTCCCTTAGAAACTGTTCTTTCAATATATACAATAGGAGCTCCTTGAACAGTTATTATACACTAATTACTATACAATTATAAAACATTAAAACCCACCATATTTGCCAGAAAGTTTTTGAAAAGTCCTGGCTGGTAAAGGCCTATAGACAGTCTTTGTGGGGTCCATAGAAAAGGGAAGCTAAATGCTTAGAAATAGATGCAGAGCCTTGGCCTGGTAGAGTTGTACATATGGAAGTAATTCTGTCTTCCACTACAAAACTCTTCTGCAGACAATTGCTTCCCAAGGAGAGGTGTGACGTAATGAATTAAAGGAGATTTTCTTTATGTAGAAATACCTGCAGAATCAACTGGACAACACATTGAATTCAGGCCACTGAATACACTACCGTTTTTAAAAGAGTTTTATTTAATTATTATTCATGTTAGTAAGGCATGATTTTGATTTATTCATAGATAGAGAAAAACACCACTTCGTAGGCCAAAGGTATGCACAAAATTTACTGCTCTAAACACTGAAAATCAAAGTAGAGCCATCATTTCAGTTATCATGTTAATGGGGACCAGCCTTATCAATCAGTAATATTACTGTGGTTCAAAAGAAATAAAAGAAATCCAGAATAGCTGTCTTAAGGTTTTTTGCCTCTATCAATGTGACTAATGAACAGGGTTAATAATAAACCAAGGCATTTTATGCATGTATTGCACAAAGAAATGTTCTGCCCTTTATTGATCAAGATAAGTAAAGTAGGCAACAATACATGAATTTAGAGCATGCTGTTTCCTTCTTGAGTATATTTCTGCAGGAAAAGTATTTAAGCATTATGTGTGTGTAGAAAATGCATGACCTGCAGTGAGAAATTTTCTGTCAAAGATCTCTTCTATTGAACCTAAAAAGTAACAGTAAACAGGCACCAGTTTGTATTAGAAGGATGGAACAAAATTTCATTACAAAACAAACCGTTCCAGTTGCTGGAGATTAATGGGGTGCTTTTCCCATGGTTTGCTGTGTCTTGTAAAATATATGTCTCTGCATGCTTATTAAGGAGGGATGAGTGACTACATGCACACAGAGAGTGCATTGCACTGCTTAAATTGCTCATCACTGCCTTGCTGAAGAGAGTTATGACATTATGGTATATTAGGAGCAAAGCTGAAATCCATGGCCATTTAAGTCACTGTCAAGGTTTTAAAATGTGATTCAGCAAAAGCAGTTAAATAGCTTGCCAAAAATGTAAGATAGAACATCCCGTACCATTTTCTGCCTTGTTTGGGAGAGTCCTGGAAAAGGAAGCTGCTTTCCATCATGATATATAAAACTAAAACCTTTAAGTGAGTGAAAAATAAGTGCTTTTTAATATAATGTGCTCAAAATGATCCCTAGTGAGACAAGGCATTTTTTATCCTAATGAAATTTTTAGCAATATTATATTTCTGTTTTAAAACTGTTAAAATATTCTTTATCACATGCATTCTTCATTTACTAATTTTGCTGCCCTTATTTTTATCAGAATCTATTTTCTAGAGATAGGAAGAATTAGGGTCATTTCCCTCTTATTAAGCTTTCTCGAGAAATCCTATGCACACGATCAGATTCCAAAGTCAGATGCACATTTTTCTGTTTTACCCTTTTCTTCAATGTAGATCCATGCAACAGAGATAAGAACATATTCATGAGATGGTTTATGCTTGCCAGGTCCCATGATCAGCTTTTTCTCAACCATGCTCCTGTCTAATAGACAAGCCATAGCTCAAGCTCGAAGCATTTGTAGTGAATTTAGAATAGCAGACCCCAGCTGGCAGCATATAGCAAAGCAGAATGCAAAGCAGCAGAGCATATTGGTGGACTAGTTTGCTCATTTTCAGCACTGCTTGTCTCCTATTTGTCTAGACTGTATGAAAGCAAATTTGGAAGTGCTTAGGGACCCCGAATATACTAGAGCTCTCTCTGGTTGTTGTACCATGTTGTACCATGTTGTACAATGTTGTACAATGTACTGGTTGTTGTACAATCAGCTAAATCCTGTGGCTGAATGTATTTGCAGGTGGCCACAGTATAGTAAACACAGTGAAGTAAAAAAAAGCTACTGCAGAAAACCCCAAACAAACAAAAAAGAAACAAATACCCCCCACCGCAAAAAACCCCAAAAGAAACAGCATTTCAATTTTTGTCTCTAATAACTTTCTTACTTTCAGCTATTTCACAGAGACCTGACATTTCACACAGATTTTCAAAGAAATTTAAAGCAATATAAAAAGGCATTTGTAGAATAATAGTTGCTCAGAACTAAAATTAAATAATAAAATACACATTCAGCATTAAAAATTTCCAGATTATCAAACGTTCTTAATTTTTATTAAAATATGCTATGTTGAAAGCTTAGTATCACTCAGTCATGATTTTATTTTATAGATGGTGGCCCATATTTACTTCTCAGGATACCTTATAGATAAAAACTGTTATGACATACATTCCATGAAAGTAGAACTATGAATTCACTCTTATTAAACACTGTACACTATTCTATTAGCATTTTACAGCTAGAACCTCAAAGTATATATAAATAAGAGTTAATTCTCAACAAATTCCTTTAAACAGAAATAAAAATTATTGCAATATTTTATAAGTGATTATATCAGAGTAGAAAGAGAATAGGTGTCTAGACTAGTGTCACTAAGCATGAAAGCAAGAACACGATGAGGATATAGGACACAAAAGTCACAACATGTTCTGATCACATTATTTTATTGCATTCTGTGGAGAGTGTGTGCTTCTCTGAAATGCACAAGCATCTTCTACCACTTCCAAAAATTCTTAGCAGCACTCTGTTTACAATCAAAATAATTTTTTGTTAGCATCCCTGTTGGTGATATTCCCCAGAACCAGAATGTCACAGATCAAATATTTATCACAGATGTTGAAAGATAATACAAAACTCCTGCTCTTCTTGACAGAACCAATCAGGGTCAGTACACAATCCTTTGACTCTAAAGACAAAAACGATTTGGGAGGAATAGCTAGATTTTCTGTAGTATCTTCAGGAATTTTGAAATAATCAGTGCATTTTACCTGTCTTGATCCTGTTGAATGTGACAGTTCAGAAGGGTTGTCCTCAGCGGAAAGTGAAATTCAGACTGCCTCTGTCTGCTGCATGAATATGCCTATTTGTGGTGAAATGACACCATTTCACTTGGCCTGGTTTCCAAATGTGTCCCAGCAGCTTCAGCTTTCAGCTGTGTTTAATAAGGGATATTTTCACAGGATCAAACAGAAGAAAATGTCCAGGATGCAGTGCCCAAAGACTCAAGTCTTATGTATGTCTCCATGTAGCAGCTCATATGCCCCACAGAATAAAAACACAAATGAAACCCAAATGAAAGCTTTCCTTGCACAGCTTGGCAGTTACTATTTTTTGAAATAGAAATATCTCAAAGCTGAATTAGTAGTGTTGTATCAGTTTAAACATAGGGTTATAGCTTTAGGATTGACAGCTGTTTAAAAATTCCTGTTTGAGAATCCTGTCATCAGCAAACACCCTAAATGTACATAGAGCACTGGCTTTTGGCTACTTCTGTGCATCTGTTGAGTTCACACTGTGCCAAGTCATAAGTGAAGATATCTTCCCTGGGCATAGAAGTTAGGCTGAGATTGGGGTAGACAAGCCATAAACATAGCACAAAAATTGCCTCTTTTGCAAGATTTTCCTTTTTGCCAGGGCTTAGTATACAGACATTATTTTACACTGATTATGTGATGATTGTACCACACCTATTGACAAATTCACTTTTTCAGTGAAAATATTTGGCTTGTGTTATTTAGGATTGAGTTAATTGTGAGAACTGAAACAACAGCTGGGTACTTACGAAACTTTTTATGAATACAAATAAAAAAAATCATAATTGAAGCATATGTTGCTATTCATGCAAGAATTGTCTTTGTATGTCTCCTGGCATTCCTTTTCCACAATAGATGGTTGTTAAGCATTTACATCAGCCTGTAAAGGATTATAAAAAATCTCACACAACTTAAGCTCTTAACTAAACCTGTGAATATTTATGTGTTAAAAGGAGAAAACTGAATAGAACCATTGTTCTTCTTTGAGTTAATCAAAAGCTTTTAGTAAATACTTGAAAATTATTTGCAGATAACAGAAAATGGTAAAATATATGGTAATTTTCATGGAAAATTCTGTAATCAAAGAAAAGGTAATGCATTTCCAAAAAATGTTGTCTATGTTGAACAATCCTGAATGCATTCATAAATGAGCATCCTTAAATATATAAAGTTGTATATATGAAATTTCTTCTATAAAAATATGACGAATCATATATTTTTATAAAACAACCTGTGAGTAGTGTCATGGTTGCTGACTGGCATATCATAATGTTTTATAAAAATCTAATAAACAAATATGTAATAAAGGAGGTAACGGCTCCAAACAGCATGAAAGTTAAGGGATAATTTCAGGCAAAAAAAAGCAGCATTGTCCTTAAGCAAGGAGCTGATATGCCTTAAGTAAATCTAAATTAAATATTATAGAAAAATGACATGGAATAATCAGGGGCAACCTTAAAAGGATTATTTGAGACTTTCTACACGGAAAATCTTTAAGCAGTTATCCTTTGTTTCAGTGGTTGTATGTAGCATCGATAGTCAAATGTTTGCAGCTCCCTGTTTTTCAGTATATTTTTTTGTCAGTTGCAAGTGTTTTGTACTGAAAAGTGAAGAAATGAAAATCATTTAAGTTTTAATCCATATTTTGAGTTCAACTAAATCCACAATTTAATGGACCGGCTTCTCACAAATTTTCACCTTTCTGCCTGTTGGATTGCAGTATTTCTCAGCAGCACCAAAATAAATCGAGAATAAGATATAGCTCTTACTTGAACTAGCGAAGATACACCAAAGCTGTGTTTTTTTCCGGGGATAAAGAGTCAGCATTCTGAAGATGCATTTAAAATGTGGATTATCTCATCATGTATCAGTCACTTTTAAATTTCAAACAGATCTAAGAGTAATTCAGGAGAAATTTAAAAAATATTTTCCTTTCAGAAGTGGGAAAAGTGGCTGACAGAGATTTTTTTTTTATTTTCCTGGTATCTAGAGGGGACTCTGCCGAACTATTGCAACAAAGAAAGTGATAGAAAGATTGGTGGAATAGCACTGAACCTGAAAAAAGTCCCTGGTGCAGGGAAACAGCAGACAAAAAAGGTACTTATGCCAAATTTGTTCTATTGCAAAAGAATTTTTGCTGTTTATTTTTCATCAAAATTCACATCTACATTCAAATACTTCTGGGTTTATTGGTTACTGGTGTATGTACCCCAAGACTGGCTATCCTTCACCTCCCCAAAAGCAAAATTCCCAAACCAAAATCCAGCTTACAGTGTATTAATGCTTCCCAGAATCTCTTGCAGGAGGATGTTGTTATGATCCATATGTAGAGATGTGTGTGCCCGAATCAAGGTGCAAACAAGACCATATGCGAGAGTCAATAGTACAGATTTTATATAATAGTAAATGTAGAGAGATAGAAAGAAATAGGACCAGGGGTTGGGAGGGAGAGATGGAGAGACAGACAGACAGACAAAGTAGAAGGATAACACCACCACGTGGATTCCTGTGGCACCCCACTGGTCCTTCTTCACCCTGGATTTTAGTGGTGGGGGTCCTGAAGTCGTTCTTCTGGAGGTACCATTTTATGCTGTTTAACTCCTGGTATTCATGGGATGTAGATGCTGTTCCCATAACTTGAGATGGCATATGCATTAACATTTGCTTCCTTTCCTGCAGTCTGCCACGGTGGGAAATTTTGTCCAAATGCTAACCAAACCTTCACCTCTTTTAGGCCTCCTTCCTGCTTGTGCCATCTGCACTTCTGTCAAGTTCCATTGTGATGGCCTCATCTAATGGGGACAATGTTTTGAGACATGCAACTGCATTCTCTCAGATTTACTTCAGCTGGCTTTAGCCATGTAAAAAGTAGCTAGGTACTGAAATTTTGTTTGAAGTCTTTATGACCTGTTTCAGGAAATGAGAATCTACACAGAGCAATTCCTCCAAAGCTATAAGGAGTGACAAAGCCTCTTTGCTGGAGCTTAGTTGTCTCCCTTGATTGTAACAAAGACTGAGAGGTTCTCTGTTGGCCATGCACCTACATTTCCGGTGCACAAATTCAGGAAAGTGAATTCTGTTGTAAGTCACTTGGGTAGTTAGTTTCCCCTGAAAGCCAGTGGAATATCATAAGTCAACCAAAACCTTTGAAAACTGTATTCTTCACTGTTAAATCCTGATTATTGTTGGCTACAATACCCTGTGCACCTAAAAATATCCTTCCAACTCACCAAGGTGCAAACTCTTGCATAATTTCATAAAAGAAGATACCCGGTAATGATCTCTAGATGATTTCTTTATATCTTTACACTTTCCTTTCCTAATCATTCTATCACAGTCTGATTTTCTGACTTGATCAAGGAACAACATCACATTTAACAGAAAAAAAAAAGAAAAAGAAAAGAGAGGCATTTATCTCCCCAATGTTACTCCATACATGAGGAGGCACTTTGCACAGGTCAAGTTTCAAGGCCTTGTCAACAATGTGGCAATGCTTGATCTTTTCGTCTCTTTTTTTTTTGGGGGGGGGGCGTTGTTTCCTATTTATTTTTCATAGGCACATTTAGTTTGCAATATAGAGCATAGTTTTAATGGCAAATAGAACACGGAGGCTTTCAGGGTCTTTTTTTTCCAATTCTCAGTCCGAGTGAAGTCTGACAGCTCTAATTTGAGCAAAATACTTTGTATTAGTAGGCTCCCTATTGCACTAGGAACTCTGAGTGAAATTCCTGGTTGTATTCATTGTCATTGTGTCATTTCTGAGAATGGCTGCAGTTGAACAATTTCAAAGAAGAAAAGATCATTGACTGGCTTGGTGAACTACAGTACCTGGTCACAGAGACTTTCTTTCAAGAACAATAAAATTTAAATAAAACTAAACTCAACTGCTTATCCATGGAGAAGATATACAATTCAGGTATTTGTCTATTCATAGCTTTATCTTTTACTGGTGTGGCTCTCCAAATCCTTAGATCAGCTACTGAAGGGGTGTATCCATCAACTCATAATTTAACACATCACAAAAACTCTGAATTTGCTAGCAATTAAAAACTTTAAAATAACTAGCTAAATCTATCTATAGGGAAGGGAAGGGAAGGGAAGGGAAGGGAAGGGAAGGGAAGGGAAGGGAAGGGAAGGGAAGGGAAGGG
>JACAXG010000065.1:623296-638904 GCA_018881555.1 Amblyornis subalaris
GGGAAGGGAAGGGAAGGGAAGGGAAGGGAAGGGAAGGGAAGGGAAGGGAAGGGAAGGGAAGGGAAGGGAAGGGAAGGGAAGGGAAGGGAAGGGAAGAAATATTTCAAATTAATTAAATATAAACAATTCAAGAAATAAGCATGGGACCCTTCCCTTTTTAACCAAAGTTGGTCATGTCTTAAGTAGTATTATCTAAATATCTATAAAATATGCATAATGAAAAGAGTAAAAATGTGATTGCTGAAGGGAAAAGATTCTCAGTAAAGACAAATGATTGACTGCAATAAGAGATTTATTTGAGGACCTGAAATGTGAAGCATATTCCATAAAATGCTGATTAGTACAGTCACTCTTTTATAGTGGTTACCTTATCAGCTGGATCAAGAATCTGGGCACATTCAACAAAGTAGTTTATGCAGAAAAACAGATATTGTCTGGTAAGTAATAAGCTAAACCAGTGTAAAATATGCAAACAAAAAAGAAAACTGTAACAGATCAGTCCAAACAGATGTTTCCACAACTGCTTGGAAAGTTATGCATTCACTTCCTGGCTTTGTGTTTAAAATAAACTGTATAAAAACCTGAAATAGAAACAAAATAGCAAAATACAATAAGACTAATAAATTTTTGCAGGCAAATAGCCTTTCCTTCTGGCTTATATACCTCTCCTCACTCACTCTCAGGAGCACTGGAAAATACATAAGCACTTCAGAGCCAATTTTTTTGATTGTTACAAACTGGAAATAGTCCAGTGCAGTGCAGCTTCACTAACTGCAGTGGAGTTTCAGCCATTTAATAAGAGCAGCCAACTTGCTCATTTACAGAAGTATTTGGCTTAATGACCCTAGCCCATGGCAGCTTCCCACAGTTCTGATGAAAAGAACTCTGACTTCTGCTAGTTTTGTGTTTGTTTGTGTGTGTTTGGGGTTTTGTTTCATTTATTGTTAGGGGGTTTTAAATTTTATTTCAAGATAAGAAAGCTCAAATCAATTCAACAGTTTTCTGTATTTACTCCACAAGCATATTTATCTACCAGTCTTTCTTCACAGCTGTTCTATCCAGTGATAGAATTAAGAATAGGCAAGTGGACAAAAAGTAACTAATTCTGTGTTTCTGTTTGTTGATTAATGAATTTAGGGGTAAGAAGACATGTTATTTTTTACTTTAAAATTTGCTCCCACTAAGTAAAACTGTAGCAAAGATCCAAATATTCTTTTAAAAATCTCTTAATAAAATGAATAAGACACTAAGTAAAATGCACAGAAAATAAATAATGTAATAAGTAGGGAATTAATCTGGAGTAAACAGTTTGCATATACTGAAAGACAAAATCATTTAAGAAATTTGTTTCTCTCTCTGTAATATTTCTTCTTTTTCATAAGGAATAAATATCTCAAGCCAAATGAGAATGAAGAAGTCTAGATTCGTGTGTCCACTGTAGAAACAACAATCTTGAAAAATTAATTTCTCAAGAAGTAGCTTAAAATACATTCTTTCACAGTATTCTAAAATTAATTAATTAATGCCAATTATTTTAATCGTCTAATAAATTAAAATGTTTCTGACTCGCACTTACACTTTTCATATTTTTATAAAACAGAACATTAGATGTTTTTCATTTAATCTTGTCAGTTCTAGTGTAATACCCCTGATAACACCCTGGTTTGCATTTGAAATAATATATGCTTATTAAAATGCAAATCAAGGGTCCAATCAGAATATGATGGCAATCAAATTGCAATATTCAATGAAGAGGTTTCCAGGCCAACTTCATTAGTAAACATAATGAATTTCAGGTTCTTACCGGTCTTCTATTTGTTTGTAAAACTGTAAAGGCTCAATTATGAAGCCTTGAGACAGTCTAAAAATAACATAAGGCTAATGAAAAGTTTCAATTAGATTTGTGTAAGCGGTTTTTTTTTAGTTTTTATAATCTCACTTTTCTCTTTAGCTCTTACAAATGAGCTCTTGGGGGGAAGATTAGAAAATGGGAAGCATTATGTTATATTTCTTATTATGTGTGTAACTAGAAAGTATATTCTAAAAGTTTGCATAGAATTTTGAAACATATTGTTGCTATAATGTGCATTGGTTAATGTATTTAATGCTTTGTGTTATCTTTTATATTTTACTCAGTTAATTCATATACTTTATCAGCTACAGCTTTCTGGTTTCATAAAAATTAAACTGTCAAGCATTTTTATTCCATATCAAAGAATAAAATATACTTAAAAAATAAAATTCTGAAAATGTATACTTTTTAAACTGTGTTCCTATAATTAAAACTTTAAAAAATAGATTATTCCTGTAAATAAAATTTTTTTGTTGTTTTTTAAGTCATCATTCTCTGTGAAAAGAAACTCAAACTATTAGTCAGAAATTTCTAACATCTGCCTATCCTGGAAGTAGGCTAACAGTAAATAGCAGAGTTGATATCAAGCAGGTTTTCAGTTTCTAAAGATACATTCTTCTTTACTAACACTGCAGCTTGAAACATACTGGACTGTTTGAGAATGTCACCAAATCAGGTGCAGGTTTCAGTTTGCCTGAGATTTCAATATGTGTTTACAACATAAAGAGATACAGGTGTGCTAAACTGCAGTTCTTCTGGGACTTCCTTCTTAGGTGATAGCACAAGATACAAATGCGGAGAAATCCACACATCCTGACGAATTGAAAAACTAGTCATATCAGCATCCTAGAGCAGCCACACAGACAAAGCATAAATACCAGTTTTCTGGCTATTTCAAGCCCAATACAGTATAAAATATTTCTAAGATTCTTACCCAGGTCAGATCTATTCACATTCAGATGCTTTTCCAAGATGTTGAGTCTCTAGCAGGTTTAACAGCTGATAAGTTTCAGCCTAAACAATCTCTCTACTGCTCTTTCCCCATGAAACCAACATTAAAATTTCTGGTATTCATGTTTGCTTACTAGTCCTTCTGAAAAATGAAGCACCTCTTGAGGCAACCTAGCCTCCCCATAAAACAGGTGAAATAGTCTGGAACTGAATGTCTCAGAAATGTATATTTTAACATTTGTAATTTTATTTCCAAACAGCTTTGGAAGAAGAAAGCTAATGATCGAAAATCCTAGAAGGTACAATAATGCTAGAAAAATATGGCACCCGTTGGTAGGTAAAAATCTCAAGTCAGATCATAGACAAAGAGCTGGCAATAATATCTGACTCAGCTGATCAAGTTCAAATATCAACTATATAGAAGGTTTAAAATTGATTTAAAACAATTTTCAAATGTTATTCAGGCCAAAGTCCTTTAAAGTAACAATCCTCAATGATCAGAAAGCATGTGGACTTCAAGGTGATTCCTATTTAATTTGCTACCAATAAAAATTTACAGGCACACTTAGAATAGCATACATCAAAGCATGTTAAAATAGACGGAGAGCTTCCTATTTCTTCTTTTATGAAGGACAAAAACATTCATTAAAAAAAAGCAGCGAGATATTGTTGTTAAAAAATTGTTAGAGTTGTCAAAAGAGGCTCTATGTGTCTGACATCATGTCTGATTTTATCACCCACACAAAAAGAATGGTAATATTTGTGAGTATTTTCACTTGAGATAAACCCTCTTTCAGCCAAGATGGGATTCAAGCAATCTGTGAATTTACCCAATCCAAGGCTCATAGTAGTTCCATGGCAGGCAGGACACCACAGAAAACAGAAGCCCTTTTCAGAACTTCAAAATTTGCACCAGCTTCAGTTACAGCTGTTATTTATAAAATACTTTGGAGTGTAGCACAGCAGAATCCATCTTCAGAGTTAAAGATTGTAGAGATGTGTCTGTTGTCCAGCTCATGGGGAGGTAAGGCACACAAACTGGTGACAGCAGCTTCCTCAAGTTATCAAGATAGAAGGACAGCTAATTCCCTGCTTTACTTCTAAGAATTTACCCAATCCCAGTCCCAGAGTAACTTCCTGCCATTATTTTAGCTTTTGCCAGGCAGTACAAACAGATGAAAAATTCTTTAGACAGAATATGTCTTAATTAAAATCCATAATACACTAGCTCACTGATCTTATATTTAAAATCTAAAAGCCATAATCAAAATTAATCTAAAACTAGCTTTGTAAGTAAAAGTAGGACGATTCCCCAGGGATCTGCATCTCATAGGTGCCCATGTTACATAAGGCCGTAATTGATACATCTGGAAAGCATATGACGCATTTCAATTTTAAAATTTTTCTTTTTTTTATCAAGACAAAATTGGAAATTTTTTTCACACAGTAATATGATATTCTTATTAAAATGCTATCTCAGTGAAAACTCTGATTTCTCCCAGATGAAGCAGGTATTCTGGATTAAACAGAAGTTTTAACCAGTATTACCTGTGGTGCAACAGGCAAACTGCAACAGCTCTGGTCTCTAGAGAGTAATAAGAATTTCAAGGTGAGTGGAACTACCCTTATTTCCTTCAACTACAGAGTGAGCCTAGATTGACAAGCTTAGACTTATCAAATATTCAGGTATAAAGACTGTACATAACTCTTCACTCTCTGCAGTTTCATAAAAGAAAAATGGTTCTACATTTGCTGCCATGTAAATTCAGCCATGTTTTTTAGCAGAATAAGACAACATGTCATTTTATCACTTTGCAGTTTGAAAAGGACCTCTTATAAAGTAAGTAGTCCAATGACACTGCACTGAAACTGTCAAGATTGGGAAAAGTCCGTTCTAGCAGTTGGGCTGCTGTGGGAGCAACAGCAAACATGATGTAAGGTTAGGGCAGACTGGAAGGGTGAGTCTGCAGAACCCACATGCATGTCAGTCTCGCTTTCTCCTGGCAGTTTAAGCAGACACTGTGTAAATTAGATTATTGTCTGTAAATTACAGTTATCATTCCTCTTAATTCAACATTATCCCTTACTCTTACTCTATCCTGTCCAGATTAGAAACAAGGTTCAACTTTATCTCTTTAGAGGATGCTTCTATGTTTCATTCCAACAAACTGATGATGGATATTCTGGTTTTTTGTGAGTTGCTTGGATGCAACATGGACTGCTCTCACAGTATACGCTGTCCCTTGTAAATTGAGTTACCTGCTAATATCCGATTAAAAGAAAAAATCTTATTAGGGAGAGACTTTTTGGCGAATGTAAAGCAGTTTTTTGATAGTTGCCCCTAACAGTTCTTTATGTCTGTAGAAATGGATACTGGGGCACAAAATTCTGGAGGATTACTGTAGTAAGTTAACATATAATGAGAGGATATACTAGGTATACGATGTGTAATATATGACACCATTCACTGAAATAATAATACATTATTCATGAAGTGTCAATAAGTGCACTCTGAAATAAATTGATGTTGAATTCCTTTTCACTCTGATTTGTTTTAATTAAGCCTGTGATCTACTTGTTTCTCAGTTTTAAGTAGTTTCATTCTTTCCTTTCAAAATTATTACAGCAAACCACTAAATTTTAATCACATAAAGGCTTTTCTTGTGGGATTTTTTTAAAAAAAATCCTTGTATTTTTAATTCTACATATATTACAAAGTGTAAGGAAGCCTGTGTAATGGACTTATCAAAGCTGTCATTATTCTTTATACTGAGATTTGAGAGTTCTGTCTCTGTTGCCCATCATTCATTAATGATACAAACACGCTTGTCTTTTGACTGTAGAAATCCTTTTTATAGCTTATAATTTATGATGAACATGGCCTTGTGTGATAAAGACCCATCAAAGTCATCATTATTTTATATTTATATTCATTGAACTGTTCCATCTGTTAAAATGTTTAAACTCTTTTTCTATCCATCTATAGTCTTATTATACATCATCTTTTCTGGCAGACTTAATTTCTACCTTAGTCTTTATGGAACATCACAAAAAGAATAAAAAACATCTATTCAAATACTCTGAGAAGTTTTAAATCAAAAACCATACTATCTGTTCTTTACTTTGCAAGAGTGTTTAAATGAATGTTATCCAGCACGTAATACATTCATCTTTAAACTTCTTAATCTTCTGCACCAGCAACCTATGCCAGCTTTCTACTGTCTGGTGGTACTGCCTCATCATACAGAATGTGCTAAAAGAAACCACTGTCCCCTCCATTTTATTTCTGCCTTTACCATCCACCATGCAATGTTCCACACACTTTTTACTCTTTTTAACTCATTGGGTTGAAAGATAAACAATTACTTTTATTAAGACTCATTATCATTTATCTGCCTTAATTCAACTCTCTTTCGAGTCTACTTTTTGTGTAAGGATGAGTACATATTCACCTGGGAAAAAAAAAATGGACCAACGAAACTGATAAAACAGATATAAATGTCTCATTAGGTTCATGAAAATCAGGTTAAATAATGTTTCTTTATTCACACCAGTTTATGCAGGCAACTTTCCTGAAATATCTCATGAGATTTCAATACCTCTGATGGAATCTGTCAGCATATAGAAATCACATAATTTTGGTAAATTCCTTAAATGTAAAGTGGGGATATTAAATATTGAATCACTGTCATATGCCAAAGGGGAAGTTAATTACATAATTTGCCTCATTTCTATTGCAAGTAATCTGACTTTAAAGAGAAGGTGGCATTTTAATTCCATGTAAGAATAATTATGACTTTTAATTTCTTTTCTATTTATTTACTAGAATGATATTCTTAAAAAAAAAAAAAACGAAAGAAAGAAAGAAAGAAATTTTGATTTAGGATTGGTGAATTGACCTTGGTTGACAGTCAAACACTGACACAACTGCTCGCCACACTTTCCACTCTTGTGGGGTGGAAAGAAAACACGAAGAAAGTGAGAATGCTTGTGGATGCAGATAATGACAACTGAACAGGGAAAGCAAGATCTGTGCATACCAAATGGTAGATGAAAATCAATGCTTCCTATAGAAAAGAAAATACGAACTAGAAAGAAAAGTATGTTACACACATTTCTCATTCTAGAACTATATGAGCAACTCAAACTCATCATTATGGATAGTTCTGTGAAAGTATTTGTTCAGCATATTACAACCACATTACAAAACATAGATGTATATATATTTTTACAGATATGTATCCTAGGATACCTATCCAAATGGAAAGGTTTGTGCTCAGATATCAGTAGGATCATGAATGTTCAGTTTTAGTCTGCAGAATTCTGTTTTATATATTTTTAAAGTGAAGTCATGACACTAAAATACTGCAAACAATTCTTAGTTGTGCTCCCATCTAAAAAGATCTCATGTTCCATGCAGTGATTGATGGTTGGGTAGAGAGGCAGCAAAACATATGGATTTTCAACACTCTGCTCACAAAGATCACTCTTCAACAAGTAGCGTACACAGACTTTGGAAATTATACAACTTTTGCAGCCTGACCTCAAGGCAAGTAGCATGTTCCTTTTGTCTTTTTACCAAATCTATTGATGAACTTGTTCAAATGCCAGTTATGAGTCACCTGGCATGCAAGCTCTTATAATTCCTGGATTTTCTAGCAGACGTCCATAATGAACACTTTCTCTAATGAAACGTCATTTGCAGATTATCAGAAACACTTTCCTTAAACTGATGAGATTGAAATCTTCAAATTCATTATTGACTTTCTGCCCCAATACCTGCAAACTATAATTTCTGAACCTGATGTTTTTCATAAATCACCACAGAGCCGCTTAGATGATTTGCCATACAGTCATTGCCCTCAGCTCAACAAATTTCTTGGCTAGTTACTAATAATTGTTTAGTAAGATTTTGCTACGTTTTGATTTCTAACATTCATCCTCTACTTCCTATATGTTAAAGGAGCACTAGTAGTTATATTCTGCATGTCTTTAAAAGGTCAGGGTTTTTGGAGTACCTGCAAAACATAAACTAGAGTGCTAAGATGCAGCTGATTGCCTATCACAAATATTCAACTTTACTTTTCATGATGTGTGCTTCATATTAAAATTTCCAGTTCCCATTTTCAAAGAGTTGAGAATGCTAGTATTTTCACCTAACTTTTAAGCTCTAGCAAGTTTTCAGTTTTATTTTTATAATACAAAATATCTTGATAGTTTGCGAGAAACTGCAGACTTTGAGAGTTTCACATATTTTCCTTTAAAATTTTCAATGAGTTATGTACAGTTTTTACACCTTAAGGTATCCTCTGTTTCCACAGTTTAACTGATTGTTCCAAACATGTATCAATGTTTATTGAGACATATCTCCCTAACAGGTTGTCCTTCATAGTAGCAAGAGATACTGAAACCTTGCCTCTATTCCTACCAATTTTTATTTAAAAAATACAACTGAATTGCCAAAAGTTTTCTGCCATGGCTGCCAGAAAATCATTTTAACTTTCATCTAGGAATCAAGTGTCTATCAGTTAATTCTGAAGGTACTGTAACCTTGACGATCGAATGAAGACATCAAGCTGAACAAAATTTTCAGAAAGCATTTTTGAAAAAGTTTTGTAATGTAAGTTAATTGTAAAACCTAAGGTCCAGAAACTTGGATTAAGTATAAATTTGGATATGAAAATTAAATATAGCATGACAATTTTAAATGTATGGAATGTTAGTGAGTGTGAGTAGGAGAGAGAATGCACAGTGAGGACTATGCATACATGATGAGTTTAGAAAGATGTTCATGTGTGTCATTATTGAGACATAAAGGAGAACCAAAAGGTTCAAATATCAATGGTACTTCACTGTCCACTTCTAAAGAGCTCCTAAATAAAAGGAAATTTTGTGAAAGTATGAAAGAAATTTTGTGGAATTCGATATCAAAGACTATTTTGACAGCATTTCTCTCTTCAGTGGATATTTGTAAGAGTACTTCTTGGTGTTCCTAACTAATATCTATCTTCCATCAATTCTATACTCTTGATGGAAGGTGTTACCAGGTTCATTGAGTCACAGACTGTGTGCTGTCTTCCTAAAGCTGAGCTCTAGAAGAGCTGAGAGAGAATTCTAAAAGTAGTTAATAAAAAATCACACTATGATCTTCCTTTTTGTAATAATTGGCATAGGTAATGTGCATAGGTATCTTTGGCCCCTGATCAATTAGGAGTTTGAAGCTCATCAGTAATTAATTTCTCCATGAAAGTGTGGAAGAACAGTTAAATATTGTGACTTTATTTTAAAAAGTACAATATACCAGTTGGAAGAACTATATTCAAATAAGAGCTAATTTCAAGGAGCCTGAGTAATAAATTATAGCAACTATAAATTACTAATTCATGAGTACACATTTCACCTGTCCAGTATTGCTGGAATCTGATGAGGTGGTTTGGCTGATGTTTAAATCACTGATTTTAACCTAGTTAGGAGAGATTTTGAGGGGTAAAGAGCTTATGTGCAGAGGGAATGCCTCACCATTCAAAAGTAATTTCTATGGCCAGTAGACCTAAAGCGGTACACTAACTCAAGTATTTCACCTGGCTGTCTACATTAGGCAACCTTAATTAGTCCTTTCTAAGTCACTGACTTCAAGTGTCTCCGACATGAGATTCAAGGGAAAAAAAGACATTCAGTTGAATCAAGTATAAAATGAAGTAGTATTGTCTCTTTATGTACCAGAAGACAGGACATACTAGGGATTTCAAACATTTCAAACATGTCAACTGAAAGAAAAATGAAATATGAATGACAAATAGTAACTTTTTACTATTGCATCACAAAAACAACATATGCTCTCACACAAATGTAAGACTGTGTTTCTAAAGAGTAAGTACTCAACTCCTGAGTAAAGTCTATCAAAAAGAAGAAAAATTTGACAATATTTAAAGATTATGATTACAATTAAAAGGCTGGGTTATCATACCTATAACTTTATTACAGGCAATTCTGTTAACTTGCATAAATTTACCAGGTTCTGTCACAGAACTAGTAGGGCATTTGAGGCCATTCAAAAACCTCACCTCTTAATGGCAAGAAAGTCACTTCTGTTTTTCAGTCTATATACATTCATGGCTAATTCATTCTTACTTTTAGATCTTCAGTGGTTTTAATACTGTTAGTTTACTTGTATATTTATGGACAAAATAATTACTACAATTGAGTTCACTTTGCTAAGATAAATAATTCAAATCCATTTAGATATCTTATTTCACAAACTCTATAATATGCATTTCAGCCTGCAGATTTTCTTTGGAACACCATTCATTTGTGTCCATTTTTCTTGACCACTGAAGTTTAAAACTATAAATGGTATACTTAATAAAGTCTTATAAGGGTTTGTATAGTAACACAAATATTTTCCTATGTCAGCTGGAACTATCTTGATTGTTAGATTTCATTTCTTTATTTCATGGCCACATTACCATTAGTGGAGAAAGAGATTCCACATGGTAATTTAATCTCCTCTGGTATTTTAGACAATGAACTTTCTCTTTCTAAAAAGACCCCTATCATTTTTGATCTCTAACTACACGACTCAACTCTTCATTCTGTAAAACTTAATTGTTTCTATATATCTGCAATTATTTTCTTGTTCATGATACTTTGCTTATACTTTATAGATACAATTATTCCCCTCTCTCAGTCATCAGACTTCTTCATGTTGACAGCACTATGTTTTCGTGCTGAGGTCATATTTTGTACTATTAAGTAAAAGGTTTGTTGACTTGAGATACTCAATTTATAATTTTCTTCCAGTCTTTTCCCTTTTTTTATTGTAAAGTTTGTCATTCCATAGTAACTTCATTTATAGACTTATTAAAACAGGTATGATATATATTCTGCATTTCTATGAATGACTTATTTTCCATTCTTTTTTTAGTTTGGTTAATTTCTTTCAGTTTAGCTCTAGTTTAGAACACTAAATAATTTCTACTTGATAATAGAAGGCTCTTCATGATGTCTGACAAATCTATAAGAAAATTAAGAGACTGGAAGTTGAGACTAGATAAATTGAGATTAGAAATAAATAGTATAAATAATTTGGACATTATAACAAGTCTGAGAAGGATAAAATAGTTCTTAAAACAAAAAAAAAATTACATTTATATTATGAGTATATCATTTTGTTTGTATATATATGCTTTCTTTCAAATATGAATTAACTCACGGGAGATCTGTGACCAAGCTAGTATAAAAGATGAGAGAAAATGATGAGTAATGTCCCATCAGACTTTATAACGTGTGATTACATAAAAAAAACCCAAAACTATTACATTAGTTACTCTAGTTTTATGAGAATGAATTATTAGAATGGAAAGAAGACACTATTAAACCCGGAAGACAAAGAATAAAATGGGTAAAAGAATTGAAATACAATATTAAATAAAAAGAAGCTTTGTATACTCTCACCAGCTAATTAATGCATAAGGGATTATCTAGCTCTGAAGCTTTCAATCTGAAGATTTCAAATCAAGAAATTATTCTTTTTTATACTTGTGCACTTTAGGAAAAAAAAAAATCATTGGCAATATAACTTTGAGTTGGCACAGCCAGAGGATGCAAACCATATAAAACAATAGTAGCTTGTACAATTAAAAGTGAAAATATTTGCAACTCATTTTTCCTTTTCTTGCTTATTTTACAGAGGAGAATTCTGTTTGAGAAATATGCTAAAGATATATAAATGATAAGGTAATTGGTTTAAATTTTGATAGTACAACAAGGGTCAAGAAAGCAAAATGCATTTTTCTTTAACAAGCTAGTATTTGTATATACCATTTACTCCTGAAAAACAGAATCAAAACATAACCAATTAGAAAAGATGCACTAGGGATCTGACTTCAAAGTAAGAAAGTATGTGCATGGATTCAAACAATTCACCATAGTGATGAACAATTATTTTTCTTTAACATAACTTTTATTTTTAACATAACCTGGTGATAAAATACAGCCATGTTTTCCAACACTGCTTTCCATTTGCCATATTTACCTATTTCAAACCAAGCTAAATTATTTTGAACCTGGATATGCGAGAAAGATATCTTCATTTAATCTAACCATTTTGCCTTTATTTTTTTTTAAGAATTATAATCAGAAGAAGCTAAAAAACATTTGTGAAGCTTCTGTATGCATTAAACTGCCATGGAATAAATATAAATACTTAAATAGTCTATTATTAACTGACTGGTAAACATGTAAATAACTACATTTGTAAATGAGACATAGTAAGAAAAGCCCACAGTTCTTCAGATTGCAATAAGTAATTACCACTGAGAAGCTGATAAAACATAAACAAATACAGCAGTCTTATTGTAGTCTGCTTTGTTCCCAGAGATAGTGGAGACAGACATTAAAGCAGGTTATTTATTTCTGTGCCTAACCTTTCTACAACAGATTAAAAAATTTAGGAAATAGAATAATTTAATAGACTGAAAACATTCTAAGAAAAAGAGCACAATTGAGATACATTATTAATTAAAATACTTTGATTAGATGGAGAAGTCCCAGAACACAGAAAACCCCAGTAGGGGTATACCTCCATTTTTACAGCAAGTGAATACTGGTAAAAGTGACTCTTCATCCCATTACTCTCAAAAGTGTTTTTAGAGGAAATGAGAGGTACTAGCTACACATGTGATAAAGGAAGACATTTTATATTCTAAAATTCACAGTGGGATTGAAGTATAACACTCAGAGTCTGAACATTCCTTTGATACCTTTTTGCTGGAGCTACAGCAATAGCTTTCAAGACCTTGCCCAAACAGTTTGTCAGGAGAGCAATTAGCTGAAGTAGAATAGCCAACCTATTTTTACCTGATTCATTCCCCCGCACTTGCTGCTTGTTATATTTAATGAGAACTCATTTACTAATTTAGTCACTTACCAAAAGCCCCTCAGGTGTAGTCAATAGAATATGTAGTCCTCCACTAATGGTTCTACTTACAATCCCTAATAATCAGTTCAATATCTCGGCCTTGTCTCTCCATCTTTGGCTAAAATAATAATATAATTCTTTAAGCTCCAACTATTCATCATGCCTGGAAATGAGACTCGTGGATCTCAGTCTCTAAGATACTTGAATATGTGCCACGACTGACAAATGTAATAATCTATTGTTTTAGAGAGAATCGGCTGAGACATTTGGAAAATGCTATGTTATAAACAAATATATATATTCTAATTTTTCACTGAAAATGCCGTAGATAGGAGATTCCAGAGTGTCAGCTTCAGGAAAACCATACTTTCTCCATTTCATTATCCCAAACTAGAGTACGTGTTATTGGAGAATCAGCACAACTTTCTGTACTGAACAAAGTTTCTAGTTCTAAACATGCAGTTAGGTTATAGTTAAATTAAGTCTCCATTCCTCTGGTTATGTAGACATCTTATTTATTGCAGGTGCATTCTATTCAATGAAGAAGCCAAAATTTGTGTTTATCTTTCTAAACAGTTATGAATAGAACAATAGAAATTAAGAGTTTGATAAAAGTAATCTTAGATTAATTGACCAAGAACTGAGTAAAATCTTGACTTAAAACTTGTGAACATCATTAACTGTTCAAGCCAAGCAGAACATACACATTCAGATATTTCCATTTGCATTTTACCTGCAAGAACTGTATAATTAATCAAAGCAACATAAGAACACATCTATATATTAAATAAGTTCAAACAATATGAAATCCATTGCCAGACAATCTTCTTTCTTAAAGAAAGGAATGAGGAACATTTCTTGAATTATTACTATTATTCCTGAAGTTTTTGCCCAGCTTTAATTATTTCACAAAGCAAAGTGCTTCAAAGCTTTCTCTATTTTAAATACTGTACAATGTATTCGAATTTTCCTTATACACTTCACAAACAGTGAAGGAAAAATATCTGACTGTATCTAACTTCCTCAAAAAAATAGTCTTATAAAGTCTTATAAATCATGTTTTTTACATGTTTTATCTGGGAAACACAGAAATCCACAAGATAAATATTTTTGCAAAATTTGCCATATTTCCAGTTGTGTATTAACTTTCTTCACTTCAAGTCCTTTCTTACCAGAATTTCTCTTAATGAAGAAATACCCCCACCATTTGCTGAAAAGGTCCTCTGCAACAGATCACCATAGTCCTTCTCATGAAATCTCAGAGCCCCCAGCCCAAATACCCTTGTTTTTCTTTTGGACTATCAACGTCTTGAAATATTTAAAAGCTTATAGGAGAGAAGTTTGACACAAAGTCAATATCAATGTGAATGGTAATATCTGAAAGCCAGCAGTGTTGCCTTTGCTGGGTTGTTGAGAAATGCAAGTGTTCAGAATTTGAAGAAGACCAGGAAATCAAGATTTCCACTGTTTCTCATAGAAAACCTGACAGGTGTGTTTTTCCTTTTGCAAAGAAAGAATTTATTTTAGTTGAAACTTTATGTATCTGAGAAGACATTGAAAGTGACCTTTATGAGAGGAAAGTGAAATGTAGGATGATCTGGACTGTTAAAGAGAAGATTGAAAAGGTTTTAGATGTCCACTGTTAACATACTTGAATATAAAAATACTAAACCTAAGGCCAAACTTTGCTTCCTGTTATCTTTGACACCAAGCTGCTCAGCAACAGTCTTATTGTTTGCTTTGTTGCCACCAGTAATCAATAAATTTATCAGGTCTTTTTATTCAACCCTTAGAGTTTATTTTTACACATACTCAAGTGCACCCAGATTTTAGAGAAAAAGCACAAAAGCTTTATTATAAGGAGACATTTTTGCATAGATTTCAGCTATTATTTTGAATAAATATTTCTCATCTTAAAGGTGTGTCCTGGGTTAGTTATATATTCTATTACCATCCACTGGATAAATTTCATAATTACGCACCTGGGACTCCTTATCTTAACTGAGATAAGCACTCCAACCGACAGGAAGCACTACCCACCCTGGTTATCTGAGCTCAGGTAATGGCCCATTAGCACCACCCAGCCTGACTAATTAGCCTGAACCCCATCAGAGGACCCGGGATCATCTCTGAGAACCCTCGGGAGCATCTCGGAGGACCCTACGGCTCATCCAAGCTCATTACCGAAGCAACCAATAGAACATCGGGAAGATCCTCTTCCATTGTGAAAGTCCCCGCCCCTGGGGGAGGTGCCAGCCAAGAAACACAGCATAAAACAAGGGTTTTGGATGGGAGAAGATACCCTCAACTTGACAGGACTACGCTCTCGGGTCTTGACTTGATTCAACTGGACTCTGCTCCTTGGAATTGCTACTTGGAATTGCTAGCTACTCCACTCCTCGGAATTGGACTCAGCTACTCCACTCCACTACCGGGACTGGGCTACCAGGCCTTCCTGCAGGGCCAGTGCCTAACTGGACTGCACAGCTACCACCCAGGTCAACATGGTGTCAGGTTGTACCATGGCTCTGTTGGTTTGTTTAAGCCAGTGTTTCTGTATTACTGCATTTATTTTAACCTTTTTTATTAAAATTGTAATTTTGACCTAAAATCTCTCAAGGTATTTTGTGTGGGGTTAATTTCCCCTGCTGATTTACAGCCAAAACCAGCACAAGGTGGCTCTTTTTTTTACTTACATAAATGTTTTTGTGTACAGTTGTGTAAGGCATATAAAAAGTAGCAGCAAAGCTGACTTTAGTGTTTGCACCCTGCTGCTGTAAGGCACGAAAATCCTGTCAGGGTGCCCCAGCCAAGTTGTCTTCAGTACCTTTATCAGGGCCTGAGGAATGCAAGCAGTTCTAAGTTGGGAACGAAGATGTTAGAGAG
>JACAXG010000065.1:643041-735956 GCA_018881555.1 Amblyornis subalaris
TTGGGAACGAAGATGTTAGAGAGAGAACAACAAGATAGTGGAAAGAAGCCAGATGAAGAGGGACTGTACCATCYTGGACTGAAACCAATCAGGTGTCCTGAGAGGTGCATGCAGGGCGCATGGACAATGCGGGAGACCCAATCGGGTCGTGCGTGATCGCGTGAACTACAGCTGCAGAAATGCATAAGAATGGAGTAATGTAAACAATAAACGGACTCTCGCGTAATCATATTGATTCGTTGTACGAGGGTCCCGTGCTCCCGCACCCTGCCATTGATTATCATATCCAAGAGATTTTTTTTTTTACACACAGATAGACAACAGACATACATTTTTTTTTTTTCTTAGTGTTGTGGATAATAGCTGTATTTCTCTGCAATATCTGAGCACGGCAATGGCAATCATATTGATGATGTCTAGACTCTTGCTGTGGTTTTATTTATTTGTGAATCACAATTTTTTGGGAAGAAAAGGTTTTCTAAACTCAAATCCTTGAAGGTAATGTGCTTTTGAGATTGAAGTATCCTATGTATATATTGAAATCCCATTTTGTCTGCTTGCACACTTTTACAAGGTGACTTCAAAATCCTACCACCATCTGCAAGATTTTTTTAGGAATACTTTGCCTACCATAATAGGAATGGAAGATCAGTGCTGAAATTACAGACCGTCATTGAAAAAAAAAAAAAGAAAAGAAAAATAAAGGATAAAATGTGGAAGAAAAATAATAGTTTAAAACAAAGTACAATGCAATATTTTTGTTTTTAAAATTAAAAGACTGTTCAGAGACTGGTCCTTCGTCTCTAATTTAGGTTATTTCCTTGAAAACTCTGAATTCTAGATTGATTTTAACTATTTATTTAGTTTTTCACTTTGTTGTGAATTATGCAAATGTATAAAACAGTTCATAACACTTTTGCTACTCTAGAAATGTTGTCTAGTTTGTAGTATGTGATCTAATTTCTTCTTTTGCAATGATGCAATGAATTCCTTGGTCTCCACCATATATATGTATTTTACTTGTAAAGGGATGTTAATGCACCATTTTGTTTCTTTTGATTTGATTTGGAGAGGAGGAAGGTTGTCTACTTATTAAATTTCTGGACTAAAATCCAGTTTGAAATCTTAACAGGATTCCCACTAAACGATGAACTGTTCATATCTTTGCCTCAGTTTTTAAGCCATGAAGGATTCCCCATAAATGTAAGTTAAGCTAAACAGGGATTATAATAAATCAGTGGAAATAGATGGATACATGGAGCACTTTGCAAAGTTAAAACGATTGTATGGACTGTAAATTAAATGTTTATTACAAGTGCTAGCTGCCAAGATTCTGTGTAACTCAGTTATATACATGAACTGTAGTTGCATAAACCCCCTTAATTAACTCTCAAGGACTTTCTGAAAAAAGGTTACATGAACTAGACTACAGAATAACTGCTAGTCCTGACTTGATAACAGACACTAACAGAGCAAAAATGACAGTTTGATTCAGAGACAAACACAAGTCAGTCTTGAATGCCTGGCTTCCATTTTTCTGAGATGAGATAGCTGTCTTTATAAAGCTTCAGTGGTGAACATCCTGTCAGTTTAAAAGGTCAGACATTGCAAGTTATCAGCAAAAATGATGCTGTACAGACCATTGGAAGAAAGAATGATTTTATTATCTTCACTCACTTGTTATATACTTACTCTACTGTCCATCCCCAACAATTAGGAAGCTTATGGAAAAGAATAAAAGATATGCTGAATGGTGAACTGATTTTAGGTGTGATGCAGCATACTATATATGAAGGAGATGTTGAAAAGTGTGGGAAGTGGGGTGAATAATTCTGGGTGATCTTACCTTAAAATATTTTTACCTTTAGCAAACAAATATTATATATTTAAATACATTTTTAGGTCTAGTATTTTATTAAGGCCACTGCAGTGTATTACAGTATATGGTAAAATATAGAAAATTAATCTGCTTTTTCTGTTTCTGAAAAGTACAGTTATAAGCATGTTCCATTCACACAGAAACAATATCAATCATGGACTGCCTTCTTTAGCCATTAAAAAAAAGAGAAAAGGTCATTATTTGCTATTGCCTATGATTTGTCTTTGATTTCGTGAATGTGGTGGGTTGACCCCATCTAGCAGCTGAGCACCTACACAGTTCCTTGCTTACTCCTTGTCACCCCAACCTAGCAGGATGGATATGGAAAAAAATAGGAAGAACAGGAGTAAGAAACCTTGTGGTTTGAAATAAACAGAGGGAAATCCTTCACCAGATACTGTTGCAGCAGAACCAGACTTGACTTGAGGAATTTAAGCTGAATTATTTGCAATAAACATTGACTTACTGATTCAGGTTACTTGGAAACAAAGAAGACAAACATTTAATCACTTAGAGCTGGACACCTCTCCTCCCTGCTTCCTTTACTCAACATTACCCTGGTCACTGCCTTGTTATCACCATGGGCTACACTCAGTCCCTTCAGTGACACAATGGCTGGTGCAGGTGGTCAGGCTCAGGATGGAGCAGCTTCTATCTTCCTCACTTTTCTTGTTCATTTCTTATTCTCTGGCACGCATCCTTCACAGGCTGCCCCATGTCTCTTCAGCGGCGTACCTCCTCTGACAAGTATTTATCCATATGCTGCCGTCCCCTTGCGGATGTACCTTGTCCTCTACAGGCCATCTCATACACCTCTGACACCCGTTCCTTCATTCCCTCGTTCCATCCTTCCCACTCCTCTGACCACTTATAAATGTTTTCATAGGCACTACACGTTTGGCTCTTAGGCTCAGCTATATCTGGCACAGAGCAGTCCCTGACCTACTCCCGCAGAAGGCATCCCTGCAGCCTCTCACTACCACAGCTTTGCCATTTACACACAATACAATATATTAAGGCATGATATATACAGATGAATTTTTCATTTAAGCTAAAAGCATAGTCCACCTGCATGCACAATGAAATTTGTATTAAAATTTATACATGTATATTGATTGCAGAAAAAAACATAAACTGCATACCTGAAAATTCAGTGCAAAACTCCAATATTTTTGTATACTGCATAAATGTATATGTGATGACAATAAAGGAGCATAGTTGAAGGTCAAAATTGAAGACTGTAGTATACCACTGACTGTGCACAGTTTAGAGTAAAATCACTTCTGTTCAAAAATGAGATCACCGATCTCCACAATATCAGTATCAATCATCTAGTTATTGCAGAGCAAGCTGTTATATGGTTGTTTTTAATTAGAATGTGAAGAATGTTTCTTGGATTATGACACTGCTGTGCAATACAAAAGTTCAGTTCCCTTTGAACAACTCTGTTTGTCAGTCTTCCATTACTTAAATGAGATGTTTGTATTTTCTTCTCTGACATCTACATTGTGAAGATAAATACATACTCATGGTAGAAGAAGCCATGTGACTCAAAGAAGCAGTTGTAAATGCTAGCTGGGTGATTTTTAAAGGTTTGAAACTAATCTTTCAGCAAGAATGAAGTTGGACAAGTTTTGAAATGTTAATTTGACAATATGAATAAATTAGGATCGAAACCAATTTTTTTTAAACAAAGACCATTCAATTTTATGAAAGTTTTTTGAAACTATGTAAGCAACATAGCTTATTGTAATACAAACAAAGAACCATTTATTTTCTAAGATATTTTACTCAAAATTTTTGGAAAAGCAGGGTTTAGAGATGAGTTTAGAGTATTTTGTTTTCAAAAGACACAACCTTGTATTCGTACTAAATTCTGTAATCTGTGAGAATGGAAACCATCTAGTTGCTTTTGGTTTTGTTTTTTTACTCTAATGGTAGAAATATCACTGACATTCAAATTGCCAGGGTATCTTTACTTTGAAAGAATCAGTGAGCCAGAGATTGTAATTTACATTCTTAACTCCTTTTTCCCAAAAAAAACCCCTTCACCTATAAAATTCCTAGATAATCATGTAGTTCCTTTATGAGTGTGATGAATGTTGTCTCACATTTAGTAAGAAACAACTACTTCAAAGCAGTAGTATGTGTGGAGTTGATTACAGCAGAGATAGTGAAAAGGTGACAGTACTGTGGGATTTAGAAACCATTCTTATGTGGTTTTCTTTTTCTTTCATCTTTAGTGATTGATGAGAGGCATGGAAGCCTATTGAGACAGCTGTTCTAACACTCACAAGAAAATTACAGAAATCATAGGAATGAATTTTTAGCTATTAAAAAAAAATCTTCAAGCAGTCCCATAATATTGACAAAAGAAAGCAAGTAGGAAATGTTCATGTTAACATTGATTCTAGCTGCACTTGAAAACTGCAAGAAAGTTGGGCTGCCACCTAAGAGATGCACATTTAGGTATCAAATGCAGATTTCCTCTTTTTACTTAGCTGTTTCTAAGTAAATTTTTTTGAAAGGAGGGTGAATTTCCTCTCTTTAGAAAAAGAATATGTGTACACTACTTCTTTCCAATCTTTTCTTCTAAATTGTAATGCAGAATTTATAGCAGCCCTGAAGGTAGCTGAAAACTTACCATCTTAATCAGAAAAAAAGGCACAATAAAGTATGCTTTATCCTTTAGGCGATGAATACTGTGTGAGTTATAAAGAGTTGGTGTTAGAGAGGAGGTGATTACAGTTTGGTCTGATGTGATTTTTGGCAGAGAGTGATTTTATTAGATGTGAGGGTAGCAAGTAGGTGACTGTTATGCCTTTGAACCTTTGCGTTAGTGATGGGATGGCTCTGAGCTCAGTAAAAAATGGCAGACATTTTATGTGCAGTTTATTTGTACATACTGAGGGCATTTTATGTTCAACTTCTTCATCGTACTGACTGTCTTTTTCATGGATCCCAACAGACCACTTCTCTAATGAAAATTGTGATCACCTAGATGCCTAAATCATTGAAGAAACAAACTGTGTCATGAAAGTAATCAGGTTTCCGGATGGGAAAAATCCAAGAATAAAACAATCAGCAGGCAAAATTGTATTAATATGAAATAATTAATAAATTATCATTTATCTTTATATGAAATAAATATTTCCACAACTTTTTAATCACTGAGCATTTTTAGAGTGTCTCTTTGATTGGATAAAACTATTTTCTAGAAATATACCTGTTATGTATTCTAACTTTAATTATCATGCATTTTTATATTTTGAAGTATTTAAAGTAAATTGAAACCCAGCATTCATATTTACTATAGTGTTATGTCAAGTGTGTTCCAAGTTATAGGAGTAGCCTTGTCAATCCTACTGTAAAATTTGCTAATATAAGTGCTCAGGATATACCCAGCTTCCTCTCATAGTTAAAAGCCACAAGCATGTCTGAAATGCCAAAAGACTTTAAGAAAATTCCATGTTCCTTAGTTCCAGCTGCATTTTTCTGTCTTTCTGCATGTATAGTGCACAAGCTGATTCTACACAAAAGGATGAAGTGAAAACACTTTAACCAACTCAATGTTATACATAGAGTATTTGACAACGTGCCACAGTATCTTTCAAACTGATGTCCTCTCTTTTATGTTATTATTTATGCATTTTTCCACAGTGTACAATTACTTTTTTGCTGAACAGCACAACACCAAACATATACAGTAATTTTGAATATATTAGCAGCTGTGTTAAATCTATATTCAAGAAGAATATTATAGGATCCCCCAAAAGAAAGGCTGAGACCTTGGGTAAAACTTATTACAATTGAATATAGAGTCATGGTGAATTTTATTTTCTGTTATACTTTTTTWATACTCATGTTTCTTACAAAATAAAAGGTTTCATTTTCACAAGATGGACCACATAATGTAATTCCTTTTCAGTAGGTTTTACTGCAAGATATCAGGAAGAAAAATGCAAGCCCTTGAACACGAGTCTTCTCATCTGTGTTGTTAAGAATCACTTGAATACAAAACTGCAGCTCATTCAGTCAGCTCCTAGACTAGAAAAGATTTTTTTTTGGTCACTTGAAAAAGGTATCAGAATATTATAAGTCAGCTAAGTTGTCAAGAAAATTTGCATTATTGCAAAATAAATATTTTAAGAGGAAATAGATGTGCAAACAAGCAACAAGATCTTAGAACAAACTTCCTGGATGAAAACATGCTAAGCGTTGTCATACAAACTGTTTAGTCAGGAAGTATATTTCTGAGTGTTGTGCTTCTTTTGATAGCAATAGTTAATGAACTATCACACTATGAAGACTCACTTTATCTCAATTATTAACAAAACATCCTGCTTAAATAAGCTTGCTTCTTAATAAGCAATACCAAAACGTTTTGACTGCTACAAAATAGAATATTTTGCTATAAGCTCAGTTTTCTTTTCCTGTTTATGAATGCCCATGTACAATTTTCTTTAATTGTCCTTACTTAAAGCTCTAATTTTGTAATCTTATCAATAGGCTGCTGTGTCAATCTTGTCTCAGCTTTAAATACAATAGAGCAAGTTTTACTGGAAAAATATTCTGAGCCAAATTAAGTCTGTATATTGCTTATGAACTCAATAAAAGAAAGACATAGACCTGTTGAAGTGAGTCCAGAGGAGAGACACAAAACAGGTCAGGGGGCTGAAGCATCTCTCCTCTGAAGAAACCCTGAGAGAGCTGCGGTTGCACAGTCTGAAGAAGAGAAGGCTCTGGGAAGATCTCATTGGAGCCCTTTGATATTTTGAAGGGTTGTGTAAGAAAGATGGAGACAAGCTTTTTAATAATGACAGGACAAAGGGCAATGCTTTTAAACTAAAAGGGTTTTGACTCAGCCTAGATATAAGGAAGAAATTTTTTGCAATGAGGGTGCTGAACCACTGGCACAGGGTGCCCAGAGAGGTGGTAGATTCCTCATCCCTGGAAACAGATTGTACGAGGCTCTGAGCAATCTGATCTAGTTAAAGATTACCCTGCTCATTGCAGGTTGGGTGGACTAGATGAGCTTCAAAGGTTCCTTCCAACCCAAACGATTCTATGATCCTGTGATTCTAAATCAAATTATTGGAGAAAGAAGTTCATTTGATAGAACATACCCAGGAAACCAATATCTTGAGTATTCAAACAATTATGTTATTAATCAGTGGTTTGTATGATCAAAAGTCTTGTCTATACTTAGTTCTTTAGAAATCCCAGGATATCTTTGTCACATGTTTGTTCTTATTTGAATTTTTTGGAGTAAGACAAATCCAAATATATTAGCTTGTATCTTTTGACTCTTTAACTCCAATTGCAAATCAGAACACATGCATTGATCTGTATTAACTACTGATGTCTCCCATTCTTGGCTAATTAGCTATTTGATTTTATAGGAATTGAGATGCTAATTCAGTAAAGAACTGATTTTATCTCCTATTTCACATGGAAACAAACAAAATCACCATTATTATTGTTGTATTTTCCATATGTGAGTTTTTTTCTGCAAGCATCTCAACATCAGAGTTTTAGAGGGTAAGGCACAGCTATTTATGCAAAAAAAACCCCAAGTCCAGGCCCACAAATTCATACAGTCAGAAATTGAATGGGCTCCTTACACATTTATCTTTGTGCTTATAGCTTCCAATACTTAGCAAGAAATGTGATATATAAGTGTATATTCAGCACTGTTAAATTTGTTTAGTACAATATCTCGTTTCATCCTAAGTTGATACAAAGTCCATGCTCAATAAATCTTCGAAATAAAAACCTGTGCTATATAAATAGAGGCTTGCCTTTTCTCCTCTACATTTTGCAAATAAAAAATGCTTTATTAATATTTTTATACTGTTATCTTAAGAATGTTATTCACTTAGTATCTTAACCACAATATCTGAATTTTTGAATCAACTGGCTTGATTTTAATGTTGGGATGATTTTTTTTTAGAAACATTCCCCATGGCAGGAGAACTGGAACTAGATGATCATTCAGGTCCTTTCAACTCCCTACCTAAATGCAGTTATCTTAGTGGTATTAGCCTATTTGAGTGTCACCAAACAAAGAATAGGTTGCCTGGAGAGGTTGCGTAGTCTACATCTCTGCAGATATTAAAAACTTCACTGCATGTGGTTCTGGGCAACCCACTCTAGCTTTCCTTGCTTGAGCAGTGGGTGGAATTAGATGATTTGGAGAGGCCCTCTCCAGCCTTCACTCTACTGTGTTTGATTCTGTGATTCTGTTTAATAGCTTTTTTTGAAGACAAGAGAATTTACATTTCTGTCATGCATTGTCTTTGTATAAAGAATGGGATTGTTCTTTTTTATATGATATATCTAGTTTAAAACAGAAATAAACCTTTTTTTTTCATTAAAAAAATGCTGCAACAGCACTCCATAACCAAATTGAGCCTTTTGATAAAGTTGTCATGAAACTGATTGTAATAAACTCTGTCAGAAAGAGGAAGTGTATGCCTATCTCTTCAGCCTGTAATAATAACTGATGATGTGATCCAGAGGTAAAAATCTATTTGGTTTGCTCTATCAGCTGCCTCATTTTTAACCCTGTGAGAGATATAAAAATTGCACAAAGGCATTAACTATGCTAATAAACATATAAAATCAGTAAGAAATTGAAAGTCAACAGAGTAAAAGGTATTCAAACATGATGGAGATAAGATCTGGCCAAAAGTTGTTTTGTAGGTCAGAATATCTCTAAGACATGCCATGAGCAAGATATTCAGAGCGCCGGTGTGTCTGTGGTCTAATTGCAGCCCACAACTAGGGTACATGAGTCGTTATGAAAGTAACTATAAAATCATAACATTCAAAACTCATAGAATAATTTGATTTGGAAGTGACCTTTAAAACTCATCTCATGGAACCCCACTGCAACGAGCAGGGTCATCTTCAACTAGTCCAACCTGACCTTGAATGTTTCCAAGGATCGGATGTCTACCACTTCTCTGGGAAACGTTTTCTAGTGTTTCACCATCCTCATTGTAAAAAAATTCTACTTTAGATCTAGTCTGAATTGACCCATTTTCAGTTTAAAATTATTACCCCTTGTCCTACCACTACAGGCCTTACTAGTGTCTGTCCCCATCTTTCTTAGAAGGCCAATACATTGGTCAAGCAGGACTTGTCCTTCATGAAGCCATGCTGGCTGTCTTGAATCATGTCCCTGTCCTCCATGTGCCTTAGCACGGCTTCCAGGAGGATCTGTTCCAAGACCTTCCCAGGCCCAGAGGTGAGACAGACAGGTCGGCAGCTCCAAGGGTCCTCCTCTCTACCCTTTTTAAAAATGAGTGCAAGTTTTCCCTTTTTCCAGTCACCTGGGACTTCACCTACTGCCATGACTTTTCAGTTGTCATGGTGTAAAGTCCCAGACTCGCTCGACGAGCTTCTAAAAGGGGCTTAGGTTATTCTGTACTCTAAGGCAGGCGCACAGGAGAAATGTGATGTTTTCAGGAAATTAAACAACAAACTTTATAATAATAATCAATGCTTGAGTTCCAGCATGATCCCAGCTCCTGGGGCCCTCCCACCCCGGTGGGGCTTCAGGTGTGCCAGTGACTGACAGCCTCTCTGGGCTGGAATAGAGGCTCCAGGGGGGTGTGGTGTGGAGCAATGCACATCCTACTTTTCGCAGAACTTGCCCTGCCTCCCTCACAGACACACACTTTGGTTGTTTTGAGACAGTAATCATTTTCTCCAGCCTTTCACACATGGAGATTTGCTTTTCAACTACATCAGCCAATTCCCTTGGAACTCTGGGTTGCATCTCATCAGGTGCTATAAAGACCTCTAAGAAAGGAGTTACATTTTCAATAGGAAAAAAATTAGATGAAGCACCCTAATTTTGACAATCTTGTGCTCTCTTCAGACATTTCAAAGCTGTAATGTTTTAAGGTAAAGTTACTGCTCTAAGTAATATGTTGAAGTGCTTACAAACATTGCCTCCATTCCAATTTCCTTAGACATGCATTAGGTTGGATAGAGCCTGACAGTTCAATAGCCATTAGGAGTTACTTGGCACAGCTGTTCATATGTGCATTAACTGAAGAAGATGTATATCATTAGGATGATTAATACATCATTTATGGTACTAATGAAAGGTTAGACATGGATCACAGCAAATCCCTGTGCCAGTAGTAAAATTAATAACATTTACATTTTAAAAAGAAAATGTTTTATATTCATGTTGAATTTTCTGGTAGCAGTACTCTGTTACAGAATTACTTTGCAAGGAGATTACTGTGTTGTCCAGTACAGATTATGGAAGGTGTAACAAAATTTTGAACATATTTAAAGGATTTTTCAACCATCTTTCTTTACATCTGAAGTGCCTTCATAAGAGCAAAGGTGCTATAGCAGGTAATGTGAAGACACCATAGCCCATCAGCAACTCGTTTTAGGCCAGTTTTTAAAATTTAATTATATTTTGGTAATCCCCTAGATATCCATAAATACCACAGTCTTGTGTGAAGAATCAGTTCCTTCATAATGGTAGAACAAATATTCTATCTTTATTAATATATGTCTGTAGGGAAAATAAAAAATACTTTTATTTGGTTTGTTTCTTATTTATGAAAAAAATAAGTAAACACTGTTAGAAATCATTCTTTATTCCTGGCTTGTTATACAGTGATGTTTGCTGTCAGCCTGAAGATAGATTCTCAATGTTCCTTGCAAGAATAGAACAAAGTGCTATCCATATTTCTCTTCCTTCACCTGCTATATAAGACCTGTGGAACCTGATGGATTTGAACAGCCTATTAATTTTCCCTTGTCTTAGTATTTCTATCACACTTTGTACACTAAGGATTTGAGTACAGAAGAGACAGTACCACAATAAAAAATCAGAATGATGAATAGTTTCAAGCCAGGCCCTTATTGTCCTGTCTCAAGTGCATTCAATATCTCAAAACCACCACATTCAGAAAGTTTTGAGATCAAAGAAATCAATAAAGCACAGCAACGGAAACAAAGTCAGAAAAGGACCTAGTCTATTCCCCATACCTCTTTTACCTGGTTTATTTTATCTCCTGTGACCCAAAATCTTGGAAACTCTCAACAGTCTAATAACTACATTTCATAGTCTTTTTTAATCATCCATTTCTTTCTCTATTGGCTTCATATGCCTGTTCTGCCCAGAGATAGACCATCGAGCTGCAGTGTGTGAAATAAGATTAGTTTTATATACATAAATCATTTAAATCCAAGAAAATGTACCTGAGTTTTTTAACTACAGGTTTCCTTTTGTTAAATAGTTAATACCTTAAATATCATTTGAAGTATTGTGTTCTCTTTAAATTTAAAAAATTCTGTTGTCTTCACATATTTAATATACTAACTTGAAAGGCCACTACACTACTGATGAAAAATGTATATGTAATATAAAACTGTATTCCTACAATGCAGTGGTGAGCTACAAGAAGATGGACTGTGTGCTTCCTAAAGATAATTTCTATGCATTAATTATATTTATAAACATCCATAAGACCAAATTGCAAAATAACAATTTTTTTTGTGTTTTCCTTACTGTGGCTAATTATTCTTACATTGAGAAAAAATACAGGACAGAAATGGAAAATTCTCTTGAATTGTTATTTCAGTATACTGGAGTTCATTTTTCTAGACATGTCACACATCACTGTGAGAAATATCAGACCTTGATTCCTCTGTTTGCCAAACCCTCATATTCACAGGCACTGTGTGGGGTTGTACATATAAAGTGTGAGGGTTGTACCTAAAAAGTTTTTCAGTGACTCTTACGCAGACACAGTTACAGAGGCTCTTTGTACCTCTCACAAAGTTTGCTTTCCCTGCTGTCCAGAGGACTTATCAGAGTTCTCTCTAACTTTTCAGATAAAGCATTTTGGATTCTCTCACACTGAATACAGGCTTTTTGCATAATGAGGGAGAAATCTCTTTTTCTACCTTATAGTCTTAAAAAAATAATAAATTAATCTTTAATTCATTACACATTTAAGAAAAACATACAAAGCTGAATAAGATTGAAACAAATCGTTCTATTGTTTACATAATTTATAACCTTCTATCTAAGTCCTGTGTAGTCACTCAGCTGAATGCAGTATTGAAACAAACCCATCAGTCTGCAGTAGTTCTTTGAGTCCCACTGTACAACTGGGGGTAGCTAGAGTAGAATTTCTAAGGTGTAGCTAGTGAATGAAAGAATTACAACCTTAAAACATAAAAAGGAGAAAAAGAAAACCTCAGAAATGCTGAGTGAGAATTTCAGCTCCTAGGTCAACCAGGTCACACTAAGGTCTAATTTACATCACAGTTTTCCATCCCCTGTCAGTACAGATTTAGTATACTCTGTACATTAATAAGTACTAGATCTCTGTACACAGAGAGCAAATTATAATGTCTTACAAGGACAAGATAAAAGCAAGTATTAAGTGTGTGTCATTTAATGTGTGACCCTTCAGTTGACTAACATGTCGTAAAGAGAATCTTCTATTGTCAGAGATACAGGACCTGACTAGTGAGAAATTTCCCTCTTCAATATACAGCTACGTATTCCACAGGGAAGTATGGTCATCTGTTATGCAGATGAGAATTTGCTTAGGAATGTATTTCACAATGAGTAGGGGTTTAATGTGCAAAGGAAGAGCAATGATTGGAGTAGCTTTGTAAAAAATATAGAACAAATTGTTCCTTCTGAAATGGTTCTTAACTCAGGCAGATGTAGAATATGCTCAAATAAGCATACACCCTCCATGCCAGCAGCGCCATACTGTTTCCTCCCTATAATTTTTCTACCTGCACCTGAATTAAAAATGTGACAAATACAGTCATTAAGCATAAAGGTCTTCTATATTTAGGCTTGATATTGTGATAGACCATGTCCTGCTGTAATCACCTAAGCAACATTCCAGAGATACAATTTCGATTTTTTCATGACTAAGAATGCCAAAAAAAAAAAAAAAGGAACTTTCATTTTTTCCACTGCAAAAATATTTTGCTTTATTGTAATCTTGGAAACAGTTGTATGGTTTATCTGGTGGAATGTATTAAGTATTTATGATCTTTTTTACACTTAATTAGCTCTCACAGTTGATTAATTGCAACTTATTAGATAATATTAGGCTTCTGAAAAACATTTCTCTTTATAATCTCATTAGCTTATTAGAGATATGACATGAGTTTTGAAGACTGAAGAGCAGTAAATGATCCAAGAAGCATACCAACACAAAGAGGAGATTGTGTGACTCAGTGCTCTTTCCTCAGGAGAGTAGACCACCTGTTATCAGAGAGGATCTAGAGACTGCAAGACTGTGCTGCAAACCAGAGGAAAAGATATGAACTAGAGAAGCTAGGTGGGAAAGGATTCTGAGGATTGAAAAAACCCTCCCCAAATCCATGAATCTTTCTTCAAACCACAACAAATGACACTTGAGGGTTCCCCAGTGCAGCAGATGAAGCACAACTGAACACCTCAGCAAAATGATGGCTCAGATGGTTTTCAGTTGCATTCACTTAATCCTTCAGGGATGAGAGTAAAGGGAACAAGATAATGAAATCAACAGACAAATCCAGAGCAGGTGTTATTTAAATTACATGCGTATCTGTTGAGACACAGAACTAATGGATGTACTCTCTGAGAGCAGTTGGCATTGTATGTATCTCTTTGGGGTTTGTGGCTGGTGCAGATGATAAGAGGAACTGTGGAGAAAAAGAACTGAGAGAAGACTGAGAAAGTGACTGAAATGAATCCTATGCATTTTTAATATGTAGAGGAATGTAAACAGAACTACTACAAAAGTCAATCCCATACCAATATATAAAAAGGAAGGATGTTAAGAACAGAAATAGTACTCATATTGACCAAAAAAGTAATCAGGGGGTTCTGACTGTGCCTATGGTTATCATAAGACTTATTGTGTTCTAAAAGAAACATCATAAATATTTGTGTCCTAAAATATCAGCTTGACTGGTGAAATGAGAATTTACCGTGTAGGATGCAAAACCAAATAATATGAAGTGGAAATATGGAAATAAGAGAGATTGGTAGCTTTAAATTGTTCATGTGAGTAAAGCATGTGATGCTGGGGGCAAAAAAGAAACAAAAAGTGTACCAGAACAGTGGTTTTTTAGTTATGCATTAAACTCTAAGAAAATAAAAGATAACATGGGTAGAATATCTGCTTGATTAAATTTTTATTTTAAAAGATATAATATTACCATATTGAAATTGTATCCTATGGAAATAAAAACAAGTTATCAGGGAAACTGGACAAGAAATTATATCAAAAGTATGCTGGAAGAAGAAAACTACTGAAGTGGTGGAAAAAGATTTATTAGAGCCATTAAAGTAAATACTGTATAATGTACAGTATACATCTACAAAGCCTAATAATACAATTCAGGTCTGTATTTTTACAACACTGATTAGAATAAGGTTTTTTTATAAATTAGATTTGCCCCAAGAATACATTATCACATGCCTCCAAGACAGCTAAAAAAGTATTTCTTTTGACCTAATGCTGCAAATCATAAATGAAATAAAAGTGTGAAATGAAAAGTCTTGCATCATAAAATAGTAGCGAAGGAGGATGAATGAGATCGTCCTGTGGCAAGAATTTTTGTATTGCTTAACTACTAAAATCATATAAGACAAAGTGAAAAGACAATAAAAATTGTATTTGAATGTTCTCGAGGATGGTTAGTCACACAGGAATCCAGATTGCACAAGCACTGACCTTGGAATACTGCATGTACTTAGGCAACAAGTCAAAGATGATGATAATTGAGGACTAGCAGTTCTGTAGATTGTTCCTGACCATTCTGTGCCCATAGATACAGCCAAGGTACTGATTAGGCTTCATGACAGACTGTCACCCTTCTTGAATCATTTTAACATAATTATGCTCCTTCAACTATCATTTCCCTGTATTTGGCATGGACAAAGCCAATTTAAATGCATTTCCTATAAATGGGCAATTTTCATAGGTATTGGATGTGGTCTTGGACATATGAAGTTCAACATCTTTTTCATCAGATAGCTTTTGCGTGGATTTACAATTTTGTGCTTGTTGGGGAGCTTAGCTGAGTATTTTAAAATTCAGGCTCTTATTCTTCGCAAGTATTCACTAGTATGCAGCCAGAGAGAGAGAGAGAAAGTGACTACATGTCATATGTATTCCTCCTTGTTATTTTTAACCTTTTTTTTCTTAACCTCTTTCTTTTAAATTTTTTTGTATTTTCTTCATTTTCCTGTTCAGTAAAGGCAGACGTATGTCTTTGTGTGTATATGTGTAAAAATGAATCTTCAGACATTTTGTATTATGATTAAAATGAAGGAATTCAAAGCATTTTCAATCGCAGAAGCACTGAGCAATTACAAACAACTTTAACGGACTCTAAAGTTACAAAAACAACACTATACCTGGCAAATACTTGAGAGAGAAACAACAGTATGTAACACTTTGTTTGATTTTACACACTACCCACAGTTACCTTTCTCTTGGGACAAGAACATGAAACAGCACAACTCAAGGCTTACACTGCAGACCATAGGTAAAAGGTGGCTTGAGTAACAAGGAAGAGTATGATAATATACTAGTACTATAAATATATTGTAGTAGAGTAGTATTATAATGTATTAGTTCAATTACCAACTTAGAAAAAGTGTGCTAATGATAAAAGTTTTAATTTTGGTGTGAAGCTAAGAAGTTTCAGTTTCTAGATTTAGACAAGTCTATATATAAACAGAAGACATTACTCTTGAAGAGCTAGAACCTGGAAAGTTTTGAGCTTTTGAATCAATAATAGTGATCATACTAAATGTGTGAGATCTTTTAAAAACCATACTTTTCTGCATTATCTTCCTCCATGAAAAATTATAGGCCATGCCAATTTTCACTCAGTAATTTTTAGTTCTGTTGCATCAAAATAATTGAGAAAAACAGTGTAATGGCTGCATAAATGTAAATTGGACACTCATTCCAGAAAAAGCCAGTTATAGAAATCCTAGTGCATTTTTTAGAATTATTTCTGATGTGGTTGAATATTCAAAACTCAGTTACAATCTTTTATCATCCAAGATAAGATGATATTTATACAGATTGTATTTGCAGATATTTCGTAAAAATATCAAGTGGCCTGATGTATTTTTTCCAGGTCATAATTTCATCTGCACCCTGCATAGCTTTATTATACTTCCACAAATTACATTTACAGTTTCATAGTATTCAACCTCTCTGTAGTGTTCATTTACACTCGTCCAATGTAATTAAGTATTTGCTGGTTCTTATAAGATATTCAGTGGTCTTTATTTCCACACTTTCTCCCAACCCAAAACTATTTCGTTTCTCTACCTAAATCTTAAAAAAAAAATAGTAGAAACAATTATCTCTAAAAAAGATCAATATAGAGGCAAAAGAAAGCTCACACTTCCCTCTAATCCTACCTCAGCAATTCAGAATTTAAAATAAAGGCCTTTGTCTAAAGGAATCAGACTCTAATTATCTTCCATAGTGACAGTGACTTAACTCATGCTAACAGAAAAACATAGATTTAAACTCTTAACATCACTCTTTTACTACATTATATTTCAGGTCTTTTAGACAGTGAAACTCCATACAATAGTGTCATGCGGAATTCACCTTGGGATATGATTCTGCTAATTTGTGCAACATTGAGTTCTGCCTATTTTGTTACTTTTTGAAGTTAACTTTAACCCTGTCTAATAGCCATCTCTACTTCCTCTTGGTGTCATAAATCTTTGAAGTATACTAGATTTTAATACATAATTTTAAATCTATGAAAGCTCCGATTTTGTTTCTTTGAAACAGAAAAATATTTGTTACAGGTAGCACCCCCACATAGATTTGACTAATTTCCACTGATGTATGTGCAAACCTGAATAAAGACATTAAGTATAAGTTCTACATCCTCCTGAGAAACTAAACTGGAACTTCTTTAAGTGGATGTTTGAAAACTGATCATAAATATGGGCCTCCTCTTCAATACATTATAATTGATCAACAAGGATATAAAGTGAAGCTTATTAATTCAGAAACTATGTCTTACTGAAGGTTGTGGGTATTAAATTACAAAATGCTCATTTTTTTCTTAATGGAAGTTCTTAAAGCACATGAATAACACCAAAAAAGATTCCCCAATTAACCCACTGTTTTTCACAGAGTATTCACAGTTTAGCATATTTGAAAAGATGAATTCTCATTAAAAGCAAAAGGAGGCAAGATAAAGGCAGTAACAATGGAATAATATATTTGAGGTCTGAATGACCTGGGGTTTATTTTGTTCTATGACAGTTTACTTGTTTTGAAGTAAAAGATTAACAGTCCTGTGGAAAAGAACACTCTTTGTTTTCTTTATCCTGCTATTTCCACATAATATCCAAAACTAATGAATGGCTTTGACTAATACTAAATGACAGGAAATTCAAGAGTAAAACTGAAAGAGAAAGGGATAAAACTGAAAGAGAAAGGGAAATGACTTTTCACATTCAAATAAACATAATTTGAAAAATTAATGGACACAAAATTGTTGAGTATAAAATAAACATTTAATCATCACAGTTGCACACAGGTATATCTTTCAGAGACATCAAATTAAAAAATGCATCTGACTGAAGTCATCTCTCATCCATTAATGAGCAGAAACAGGTATTTTAAAAGCAATTAGGTGAAGGATTGATTTTAGATTTTCCAGGTAAACTGTGTTCTACAATATTTAATGTCACTCATCATATTTTCCTTGATAGAAATTAAAAAACTGAAATGCATGAAACCAGTTTTAGCAGTTGGTAAGCTTAACACTCGTTGACTCAGGTAGTTTATATTCACCCTCAAAGGCATTCTCAAGGCCAAATTCTCTTATCACCCCCACTGGCTCGGAGTCTGAGAGTATAATTGGACATCATGGGAGTGCTCATCCGGAGAGAATGTCAAGTCTAGTCAACATCCTCTGATGTAGTTTCAGGCAGTCCAGACCCGAATGTACATTAAGACACTTCCCAAGAACACACTCCATTATGCCCTCAAGCTGGTACGTGGAGTCAGTGTACCCATGACTCTCACAATAGAGGAACTTTGCAGATGTTTGCTGCTACCTCCTTGTTTCACCACTACGGTGCCAAAGTGGAGAACTGTTCAAAAGAACCAAAATAGCTAGTCTGATTTTTCACAAGAGCCTCTGCTCTTAGAGTTCCTGCTCCAATCCAGGCCAAGAGACAAGGTGATACCTGTGATCTCTTTCAAGCAGAACACAAAACTTTCAGTGAACAGGCAAGTTTTGACATGCCTGATAAAGACATGGCGAAAGTGCACATATCCCTTGCCACTTGACACCTGCTGAACTGAATTTGATGGATTCATGCTTTGTTCTTTGCTTCCTTGTCTTCATTCCAACAAATCATTTTGGAACAAGTAACAGTCCTGCTTCTAATCAATAGGGAGGACAGCCCTGATTCAGAAATAAAAACAATTTTAAAAGGAGATTAACTCTTTAACCTTTACTCGCACAAAAAAATATACCCTATTACATATGCATCCCACGTTTCTGTATTGGTACCAGTCTGCCCAGATCTTTTTTTTTTATTTCATTCAACTCAGAAGTGAAACTAACTGCTGAGTAGACAGGTGGAATACCATTTCATATAATTCACACATATGCTTAACTCCTGGTCCAAGTTCTGGCAACTTTGGTCAGTGATGATATGCTAGAAATTAAATTCAACAGGGTCATTCATACAAAAATGGCTTTACAACTGCTTGGAGGACAGATTCACTCCCAGCATTTCTTTTCCTCTGTTCTGTTAACACTAGGTCTTTTACAGGATAACCTTGTTTTCCAAATCCCCTTTGAAATGTGCCTCAGCTTTCATGCAAAATGCACTTTACAGTGAAGTTGCACCTTAAGGATAGATGACTGGAAATGTTGTTATTGAGAATGGCTACTGGCCCTCCAGTAATGAAGCAATCCTAAGGAACAGTCCATCAGAACAATGAAGGAATTCCCTGAGTTCACTTCAAAGAGTCAGCAGTAATGGGAAACCAGTATAGACTTGAGAAAATATGGGATACAAACAAAATAATTTTGAGGAGAATACACAGCCATCAGCAAATGTGTTTCTTTATTCCTACTAGGCTAAGAAAATTATTTAGTAATTCCTGGTACAGAGGAACTGAATAGAGGATTCGTCAAACCGGTGCAATACTCCAAATGCAGATCCATTCTGTACAGTAAGAATAGTCACTAGAACTAAGAGTCAGTTCACTTACTGTGAAGTGACACTGTGACCTTTCATATTCAGAAAAAAAATTTGAAGGAGCAGTTTAAAGGCTGGAAAAGTCAATGGTGGCATTCAGTCAGGCATTTGAAGGCATAACTTGTTTCATTTTCCCTTCTTAAGTCTTCTTTGATGTGACCATGACTCTATCATGATGCACAAGTTGGAGGAATTTCACAGCTGATAACCAGTCCTCTTAACTTGATAAGTTCAGAAGAATATGTGCAGTGTCAATAATGAAGTTCGTTAAATTCATGGAAAAAAGTGTCACCTATTCTGCAAAACTGAATAGTTCAGACAACTAAACTTTGAGCTCTTTCTAACATCATCATTACTATTTAATGCAGTTTATAGTAGTCATTTTATGCAGAGGTTTGCCATGTCAAAGTGAGCATTTGCATTTGCATCTTATTTTTTATCCTTATCTCATTTGAATTAATGACTGTATCACACTAAAAAAGTTAAGCAAATCCAGAATCAAACAAATTCAATTCTTTGCCTACATCAAACCTGATTTTTCTGCTTTGTACTGTTTCCCTTGTATGGGCAAGGTGGGTTTCTACAGACATGTCAGCTGCAAAAGGAAGACTAGGGAAAGTGTGAATGTGCTACTGGTGACAAAGGACATGGGAAAGGCCAAGATACTCCAAGTCTATGCTGCCTCAGTCTTTAGTAGTGAGATTGAACTTCAGGAGAATTACAGCATAAACTATAAACGATTGTGTAAACCTTGGATTCTAATGCCATTTCTAAAATGTCTGTGATTTTTCCTAATATTAGTATCAACTGATATAAATTCATTCTGTTTTTCACAAATGCAACAGAATGACACAGTTTAAGGCTCCATCCACAGATTTTGAATATAGCCAAATAGGAATGTGTAAATCTACTGGACTAGGAAAATTAAAGTGCTCTGATAGAAATTCAAGTCAAGTGAGCCTGTTCTTGCTCAAAGAAAATACTGGCACTCTTTAAAGAACTAAAAAATGTGTCCAAATTGCACAAATAAAAGTTCTATCTTACTACATTTTTAAGAAACATAGTAATGTAAGGGATCAGGAAATTAGCACAGAAAAACATTGTTGTTCTCGGGTTCGAATAAACACACGGAGACAGCTGTCAGGGTTCTCCAACAGGCAGAGGCCAAAAGGGAGGAAGAAGAGAGGAGGAAGAGAGAGYYGGYCTCTGCCCTCATTTTATTTATATGTTTTCMAAATCCACCGTGGATTGGAGGATGGGAATACCACCTCCTGCTGTCCACTGGTCAGCAATCACGTCTATCATATAGGTTAGGAATTCATAGCAATCTTTGCTGTTAGGTCAACAATTCGTGTTTACACAAAAGTGCGTGAGAAACTATTTCGCTGAACCAAAAACACTGCACATCTGAAGAACTGCAAAATGCAGGGCCACAAAACATAATAAACATAATTCCAACTATTCTTGTTTGCAAAAGGAAGGAAGAAATCACACGGTAATTGTCACCTGACCATGTGACTGAGATTACTTTCAATAAATAATTAAGGGAAGATATTTAGGCCTGGGCCCAAGTATCCTTCCAAGTGAAATTCAAGACGAGTTGGTAGCAATCTTGTTCCAGTCAATTGAAGGAAAAAGTGAAATATAATTTTTAGGTATTCTTAATTATAAGCCTGCACTTTGCTGAAATAGGTCTGGTATAAAGACGAATAGGATTTGGATATGGGTCTGAATCAAATGTTTAGGCTTAACACTAAATTTAGGTATTATTCTCTTGATTCCAACCTACATGATTTATTGAGCTTTTTCACATGAAGTTCAATAGAGATCTGATGATGTAAAATATACCATCCAATCAGATCATGTCCTGGAGATCTATCTGTGAAACAAAGAGGTGAAAAAATGAGACGAAATTTATGTTCATTTTTTACAGGATTCTGAGTAATCTGTTTTAAAGAAGATTACTTAATAGTACTTTCAAATGAGTTATGAAAATTACTGTGAAAGCAGTAAATTTTGAGAATCCCTGCGTGATTAAGAAAAACAGCAAATACAATAGTAACAATAGATTGAACTTAGTCTTTCTCTTCTTAACAAAAAATACAGCTCCTTAAGTTCAGAAAAATTCTTAATTATTATATTACAGGAACATAACCCTAAACAAAGAATTTTATGGCAGTTTGCAAATCTGAAAAAGATCTGCATTCAAATACCCAATTGTTTTCTAAAAATGTGAGAAATCTAAGAGAATGAAGAACGGTTACCTTAGATATGCACCTTAGGCAATACAGCAGGTATTTTAACCATACTAGATATTATTTCTAAAGTTTTAAAGTTCTTTCTGTGTATTCTACTAGTTACCATGCAAGATTGCCTTTACTCCATCAACATGGACTAACTGGGTATTGCATGTAGGGATTTGTTCAGTGAGTACATAGTTAGTTCTGGCTTCATAAATGAGTATGAGAAAGTCTGCACATGTGTAAGTTGCATAAGACTCAAGCAATCTTCTAAGTCAGATTTTCTCCAATACCTTCAATCTGAGATTGCTAGTTGCTGCATTACTTGTATGTATTACAGGCAAATATGATACATATAAAATTATACTTCCTAAGGAGAGAAAATATCATGTAACTTATATTCAGTTTTGCTGTGAATTACAAAGTGTAAAAAATATTTTAAAAGTTTTTATCACCCCCTGGTTTTTTACATGTATGTAAAACATTCAGGACTTATTAATAAATTATAAAAGTCTGAGGATATTTTTGTAGGATCTAGTTGAACAAGAGTGGGCATGTAAATAAAATTTGATTTTATGTGGGCACTCTTACCAAAGTGTGTAGATGTCATAGGTCTTGGAGAAAAAGAGTACATGACTTTAATTTTGGCCCATTGATGCGGAAAATTAAAAAAGTTTAAGATGTCTGGAACAAATATGGAATCCAGTGGGCAGAGAAAATTGCTACTAATGAAAGGAATGTTCTGCCTGCGTTGCCATTACTACTATTTCAACCTTTCTCTCTAGTATTTCCTGGCCTAACTGCCATGGAGAAAGAGAGTATGAACTCCAGTTTTATAAGAAAGAAATAATAATACTTGATAATTCACCTGCAGAGACCATCTTCATAGAATATATCAGCAGTGCCAGGTATAGATTCTGGCTCCTGATGCAAAATTGCAGAGGTTTGAGTCGGATCAAGACTGAATTTAAAAAGATAGGTTTTGACCCACAAGATCGCTGCCAAGACGTCAAAGTAGCTGAATCTTCCTTTTCAGTTCAGAAAATGATTAAACAGTGGCTCAACTGACTGGTGTATTAAGTTCTAGGATCTACGTATTAATTTCTGGCTATAATATCTCTCTTTTGGCATGTTTAAAAGAGCAAACTCAAGGATTTTGATTTTGAACTTTTCCACTGGTTCAAACACAAGGAAAAATACCAAAAAATGGTAAACGATGGAAATATTATGTAGCTATACTATTCACGTGACATGGACAGGATAAAAGACAATGTCATAATATAGATAGTGTGTTGGTGAAGTAATAGCAGCGGAAGGAAAACAGAGATGATGACAACAGGCCAGAGGAGATGACTAATGGAGAAGAGAAAAGCAGGAAACAAGACTTTTTCATTTCTGAGTACACAAGTGTGTGAAAGACTGCATATGACATGAAAATGTCATCAATGCAATACTATTAATACTATCAATACATACGAGGTAGAATTCATAAACAGTCACAAAAGAAACACAGGTAATTATATTAATGCTAATACATGAGAGGTTTTTAACTTTTTTCCTGGATTTGTTTAGTTTTGTTTACACAGAATAAACAACCTGTTATTAAGAACTTTTGTTTTGTTTATCTCAGACATGGTATTCCCTCAGGTGTGCAAAGAATGTTTATGTGACAGTGGTTACAATGATATCTCTGAACCCAGACATACCTCAAAATTATCAATAATTAATTAGAACTAGTCCCTGGGTTTTTTCAGATGCATCTACAGTATTTTCTGCTCTCTTTAACTTATGCACGATATATTCATTCCCACACAGATTATGCCTGAAGCACTTGATTACAGTTTGCAAAGTAAACTATACACAGCCTTCTAAAGGGTATTAAATACAGTTCTTAATAGAAAAAAGATCTTAGATATAAAAAAGCATAACTCTTGTACCGACCTTAGTCTTATCAACATGTTAAAAAATTCTCATCCCAAAAGCTTAACTCCATGTGTTTTTTTGGGGTTCATTACCCATAGAGGTATATAAAAAGGACCCCAACAGATAAAAAAAAATCACTGTAGCAGGGGAACTGTCCCTGGTCCATGTGACTCTGCAAGAGGCAAAGAGAGAAGGTGATCTGAGGAATAATGAGTGCTTGAAAGGGGTGGGATACCTGTAAACACGTATGCACAGAAGTGACAGTGCACATATTTTGTCCTTCCTTCCCTTCTAAATAAGTGAGCATTTATGAATAGCCTTGGTATCTGGATTTCTGTATTCCAGGCCTAGAATATTGAGAAGGATAACATTTCTGCATAATACATTGCTGTTTATTGTCAAATAGATTTAGACATTTGTAATTAACATGTGAAATAAGTTAACAGAGCAGCAGAAATACCAAAGTGCCATGAAGTCTTATTGCTAGAAAATCATGAGCCACTACATTAGTTCAGATCAAGACTCATAGAGAGTTTTGATTACTTTTTTTTAAAGTCATATACTTAATCTTACATAAGAAGGTAAATTGCCTGAGAAAGTATTTCTTCTTCCATGCATAATTAAGTCAATACTCACTCATGTCAAAAAAAAATCAAACATAATTTTTGGTATACAAATTGGTAATGAAGGAGTAACTCACAAAGACTAAAGGACAACTGTTAAGGGAAGGGTTAACTTTAACACTCTTCCTTTCTACTCCCAATGGCACTAAAGAATGTACAAAGAAATTAAAATGGTTTTCATGATGAGATTCTTTGTAGTTTTTTCAAGTTTTACAAGAACTAAATGTTAAGTTTTGGGTTGTCTCTGGTCAGTCACATCAATGAAAACATTGTTAATCAATTTTTATTTCTTGTACTTATACAGAAGAACAGTGTTACTGTGTTTGAATTTAAAAAACGGAACCCCAACAACGTCTTTGTCATTTAATTCCCCAATATTTTTATCATTGCACAAATATGACTGTGTGTTACATAATCTGCTTGTAGTCACAGATCACAAACGGTTCTGCCAATGGCTAAAATGTTTTCTTTTATGGGTTGAAAAGTCATGATGTGAGCATAATAAACTATTCAAAAATGCTAACACAGATAACTGAAAAATGCTGTCTATTGCTACCTGTAAATACAAACAGTTAAACTTCATCGTCCTTGTTACTTTCAAAAGCAATCACAGTGTTCCATTAACCAGACTTCCCTACATACATTCAAGTGTATTGCTGAAGTTACAAGACCCCAAAATTTTATTAAAATTTTGACTTTATTTCTTGTACCACATAGCACGAAGATTACTGCTACTGTTTCTTGCCACTTCACCTGCACTGTCCTTGTTCTAATTGAAAATTACCTGTCTGATCATTTGGCATTTTGAATGCATGTTCACCCTTTAGCAGGAGAGGAAGTTTGTGTCGCTGGTCCTTTAGTGGACAGATGATGAGAAGTCAGCTACCAGCAATAAGAAAGACCTGCCACCGTTATCTCAGTCCCAAGACCCTACTTATCTCATCAGTGCCACTATGGAAACCTCTGGAGCTGATGCAGAGGAATCTGAATCTACTTGCAGAGGAGGGGATTGCAGGGGAAGGCAGAGGAGGCAAGAGCAAGGGGAGGAGATAGAGGATGTGATTGCACATACTTTTGGACATTTGAGCATCCACCATGGTGAAGATTTTGCAAAGGGGAGTTGATCACACCAGCTTTTTCATTCTATGCCAGAGCAGCTCATAACAGCGTATATAGCATAATTGTCATGGATCTTTACAAAACTGTGGATCCTGATCTTACTTACCACATGATACAGACAGCAGTGGCATAAGAATATCTATCAGTATTGTCAAGAATATAAGCTTTTTTGTTTACAGCTAGTGACTGAAGAAAATGCAGGACATCAAATGAGTCCATGTTTCCTAACGTGAGTACAAAGTGTAACTTTTTAATAGCAGTGCCCAAAATACCTATTTCATTGTTGTATGGGAAAGTCTGCCAGAAAAAACTACACAAAATGTTCAAACAGCCCAATGTGTGTGAAACCCTTTTGCATCCTCAGTGGACTTGTCTGCAAAGCAAAGAGCATGAAAAACATGCCTGACATGTTTTTCAGTGGAAATTATGGCCTACAGACTCTTACTTTCCCTCACACAATACTGTTTCAATCAGTTAGATTCTTTTTGTGTTGCCATAGCAACGGGCAGAAACCTTAACACCCCGATCAAAATTCCCTGACATTCATGTTAAGAAGACCTCTGAGTAAGCAAGCACTTGCTCTCCTCAATATGATTCCCGACTTTTTCATCTATATCAGAAATACTCCTGTCGGAAATGACTGGTTTGCGGCCCTTGAACAGCATCCCTACCTCAGGGATTCTGAAGAAGTCTTTCCCATTCTGGAAGAGACCAGACTTCATGTGGGTGCTAGCCATGTACACCAAAAACTGTGTGTGGGTGACAGATGTGAACTTTGTTACAGGTGTTTCAGCAGCTCAGTGGTTCTTCCAAAATATGGTTGTTTGGTTTGTTTTTTTTTTAATTTTAGATGTCACTTTTCTGATTTATTGACCAGTGGTCATTTTTCTTTTCCTGATTACACGCCATCTAATCCTCTGATTCCTACTGAGTTCCTGCCTAAAATATACTGAATATTGACTGTGAGAATGCTAAATATACTGAAACCAATGGCAGAAATTGACAAAGTTTCTTATATAAGTCTTATGAAAGTCATGACATTGTATATGGAAAAGACAGAGAAGGCATGAGGGATGACACTAAGAGAGTACTTTATAACAGTGAAACTGGGATAACACAATGTATTATGGTGTGTGTGGATACTTTGTGCAAGATAAACATTGTTTACAGACCTTCAAGAAACATTAAAGCAAGACAGACATAGCCATACTTGAATATAGACACTCTTTGGGTCTTTTTCATCATCTGTTGGAATGAAATGTATGCAAATCAAAACCTATATCTGAATAAGATTTGGGTTTGTTCAGTCTGGAGAAGAGAAGGCTCCAGGAAGATTTTACTGCAGGATTTCAGTGCCTAAAGGGTGCTAAAAGAAAGCTGGAGAGGGACTTTTTACAAGGGCATTTAGTGATAGGTCAAGGGGGAATGGCCTTAGACAGAAAAAGGGTAGGTTTAGATTCGATATTAGGAAGGAATTATTTCCTGTGAGGGTGGTGAGGCATTGGAATAGGTTGCCCGGAGAAGCTGTGGATGCCTCATCACTGAAATTGTTTAACGCCAGGCTGGATGGGGCTTTGAGCAACCTGGTGTAGTAGAAAGCATCTCTGCTTATGGTGGGAGGAAGTTGAAACTAGATGATCTTTAAGGTCCGTTCCAACCCAAACCATTCTATGATTCTATGATCCTATGATCCTATTACATTTATTGTGAAATTTTAACAGTTAGAAAGGAGTGAGATTAGGATCTGATGTAATATTTCTCTCAAAAACCCAAGCAGAGTTCAGTGGGAAACTGACATTTCCTCACCTTCTCATTTGCCTTTGAGTTTAATAGTTCATAATGGCACGACAGTCAGTAGACATCCAAAACAGCCGATGTCTTACTCTCAGAGCCTGTGTGAATCAGGACCTGCACGACTTCTGGTCAGAAACCAAATTAAGATTATTAATCATATAAAAAAATATAGAACTATGTAATGTACTAATAATTTTTTTACTGATATTGTATTACTAATACTGGTTTTATTTTACTGCAGTAGCAAATGCACATCTCTTAGATAAAGAATGCAACTTTTATCTTTTATACAAGTTTTGGTGTTTTATATAGTGCAGCAATTGCACAGTCAAGTAAAAAGATGGAAGAAAGAATGAGTCATTTTTTTAATTTGGTGTCTAAATGAATTAAACAATGAATAAGTGACAAGTAAGGTAATCAACTAGTAAGTTCTTGTTTCCTAAGCAAAAATCACTGATCAGAATGTAAATTCATACGGTAACTACAATCAAAAAATCAGCAATTCCCAATTAATGGAATTATACAAATCTAGATTTTTAGATTTTACACATTAATTTTTATTTCTTTAACAATAGAAAAAATTACTAATTTTACCCCTTAAATAACTGATAATGTGTAGAGGCAATTAATGATATTATATAATGGCAAGTAGGAAAAATTGCACTGCATAAAGTCTGATAGACTAATGTCTGGCAGCATACACATTTGGACAGCCCATGAATAAGTTTCAAGATATATTCAAATATGGTTCACATTATTTTTTCTTAAATTACTTTAGTTATGTGTCTGAACTTAATTCAAGGTCTTTATGTTGCTTTCTTCATTTAAATTACATTAATTTAACAGTATTTTAACAAAGTCCTGTGCAGTGGCAGAATCAAATTATAGAGAAAGGCATGTTTAGAAGGAGTACTATTAATCCTTCATTCACAAGTAGTAATATTAAATCATTATATCTATTTTTTTATTCTAAAACTTATTCTTTAACTAGAGACATTCTATAACTAGTGATTCCATGTTCACCTAAGGAGTAGAGTAAGAAAATTTGAGAATATTAGAAGAAAATTACTATATAGACAAGCATAAATACTGTATCCTTTACTCACTTGTCAGTCATTTTCTCTATTAATAAAACATCTATCAAAGATTTTTCTCGTTTAGATAGCTCTGGCCTGGATACTTCAAGAAACATTACAGCATGTGCCACTTATGAGGTCTGAGAGATTTCCAGCCTCTGGAAGTTTATTCAAGAGCACACCTGGCATTCCAGATGTACAGGGAATGTGGCTTGTTCCCATTGGTCCTCTTTTCCACATTGCCTTGCGTTGGTCCTCACCTCAAATAGCAATACTTCATCCTGCCCTCAGAAAGAAGAGGGTGCTAAAAGAATCTTTACAGAAGTGGAATAACATATCAAAATTTTGAATGCTAAGTAGATGGACTTCTACTTACAGTATATCTCTGCAGGGACATAAGAATCATAACGGATTTATTATCTATATATATATATTTGAGGAGCACAAAATTTCTTTTCCTTTCCCTTTGCAGCAGTGACCAAGTTTTCCTCCTTTCTATTAGCTGAAAAGGTATTCTTCCTATCCTCTTCAGTTATTAAATAAGATAAACATTAAGGCAGGGATTTTAAGTACTGTGAAATGATCCAGACACTTAAATGCATCTGAAAAATCACATAAAATCTCTTTGAAATCTCTTTGTTAAATATATTAGGATCTTCAAATATAGCATCTAACAATTGATTCTTAAACAAAAGCGCTTCCTAGATTTTTTCCTGTTTTAGTCCATTTAGAAAGGATGTAGATCTTGCTTCAAGGAAGCCTGAATAAGCAAAATGAAAGCCCTTTTGCTAGCAACATGAGTGAAATATGATCTACATGTCATTTAAGGTTTGGGGATTTTATGTGTCTTAATCCCTTGATTCAAACAGTGTGATGTGAAAGATGTGGAAAATTTCTAAGTATTTTTTAAACCTTCCTTCTACAGTTTCATAAAGACATAATGAAGAGAGGTCAGACTTAAAAGTGAAAACAAACAAACAAATGAAAAAATAAAACCAAATTTTAAAAAAGCCTATCCAGATGACATGCTTTATTGCAGTCCAAAAAGAGAAGGAAGAAGCATACTTATTCTTTTTATGAATAAAATTCTGTTTCGAATGCAAGAAGAAAGGCATTTAAGGCAGCAGTACTATTCTTACAATTCACTTACTTTTCTTATTATTGAAAACAATATTCTTTTTACCAGAAAAACTAGCAAATAAGGTTTCTGAAATGTGTCTGTTCCCCACCTTTAAAGTGCTTGGGTTAATTACAGCATGACCCACACAATAGGAAAGAGATAAAACTTTGCCAATAAATTATGACACTTCAAAGAAATAAAAGAGGTTATTTGATATAGAATTCTATGAGCTTCACCATACACAGGGGGCCCCCAAGGCATTTGAATTCAGTTCAAGCCATTATAGATACATAGAATTCTTGAATATGTCTCAGTCTTGTTGAACACTTTGGAATACATTAGCTGAAACCAAACTGCTATCCACCTATAATAGAGCTGTATTTGCATGAGTGATGCGAGAACTTCAAAAGGTTCAGAGTTCAGATTAATTTTGGTTCTTCAATAAGAAATACCCATGCAGGTGGCATTGTAGCCTTTTGAACTTGCAGCCTATTATTCCTTTGGTTTCCTTTTTGCTCTCTCATAAATTCTCTCAAAAGCTGTTCCAATCTCTCTCTTTTTTTTTTTATTCCTTTTTATTCACGTTGTGGTGTAAGAAACTACTTTCTTTGATTTTTATGGAGTAGCTACTGCACCTCTTTTATCCTTCATGGTTTTGAGGCTGATGTTCTGAAATGACACCTTTCTTCTGGAGTGTAGAATGTTTGAAAATAAAACAATGAGGAAAATTCTTGTGAGCTGTACCACAACTCTGGAAATTCCTCCAAAGACTGAACATTGCTTTTGAAATACTAACATGCCATTTTAAGTTACGGCATGCACTGAAGCCCATGCCCTTCAATATGACATTCTGAGCATCCCTGGATGACTTGAATCCAAATACTCCTTCCATCACATCGAAGATTTCTCAGCCCTAGAATAATATAAATGCTTCAACAGAACCTACCCCAGCAAAACAGACAGAAATACAAATGGGGTGGCCTCCGTGCCCCACAGGTGAAAGCGGGCTGCGCAGGCAGATTGTTCCTACAGGAATTTTTAATTAAAACAAAAAAATAAAAAAAAAATAAGGCAAAGCGCAGAGTCCTGCATTTTGATCACAAGAACCCCATGCAACACTACAGTCACGGGGCAGAGTGTCTGGAATGCTGCCTGGCAGAAGAGGACCTAGGGGTGTTGGTTGACACTTGGCTGAATGTGATCCAGTGTGTGCCCAGGTACCCAAGAAGGCCAATGGCATCCTGGCCTATATCAGCAATAGTGTGGCCAGCAGGACCAGGGCAGCAATTGTCCCCCTGTACTCAGCACTGGTGAGGCCACATCTCATATCCTGTGTTCAGTTCTAGGCTGCTCACAACAAGAAGGACATTGAAGTGCTGGAGCACATCCAGAGAAGAGCAGTGGAGCTGTGAATGGTCTGGTGCACAAGACGTGTGAGGAGTGTCTGAGGGAGATGGGGTTTTTCAGCCTGGAGAAAAAAAGGCTCATAGGGGACCTTATCGCTCTGTACAACTTCCTGAAAGGAGATGCTAGGAGGTGGGGCTCAGTCTTTTCACCCAGGTAACAAGTGACAGAATGAAAAGAAATGGCCTCAAATAGTGCCAGGGAAGGTTTAGATTGGGTACTAGGAAAATTTTTTCACCTAAAAAAGAAGCACATCAGTTCTTTATGCCTGGTTCTAGAATTCCCTACATTTCTTGTCAGGCTTATACACAGATCAGTGGCTGAATGGAAGTTCACTTATTACTGGAGGTAAAATAGTTACAGAGAAAAACTTTTCTGGAGTTTTGAATAAGTTGGCAACAATGAATCACTGACTATTTCCTTTGAATATTTTCTTTTCCTTCTGTTTAGGAAGTACGGAAAATGCTAGCTAGACTAGGGATAACAAATGGAATAAAATATAGTCAAAATATACATAAAATGTGGAAGTTACATTTAGATAGAAAATAAATCCAAGACAGAAAGCAAGACTTGGAAGCAAAACAAGTATAAGCTCCCTGGGAAGCTACTTCCAAGATGCCTAGCCAAATAAACAGCCTGATTTTTTATCCTGATGAAATTAGGGCTGAAGAACTGTATTTTAGATACACCTATACACCTAGATTTTCTATTACTTAAGAACAAATTAACTGAAACCAGAAAAGAAGTTTCAAATATTACATGTCATCAGCAAGACAGCCAAGCTTCTGCTTACTAGATAGACTGACCCTTTTTTTCTAAAATTGGCTTTTATTCACATTCCTATCACAAAATCTCTAAAGTGTGCATTATATAACTTGTTTGCAGTCTTAATAGCCCCTTTTCAATACATGTGCTTCTGGTGCCATCCACAGGAGTTCAAAAATCTGTTTTAGCCACCCACATATGTTTAAGATCTCAGTGCTGCATTACTATATTACTGCATCTCAGTAAAAGAAGTGATTCTTGTTTTACTAATAGCAAAACAACAAAGGGAATTATTTATATGGGACCCATCTGTGAAAGAGATGGTGAAAGTATTCTTGAGAACTAATTGTCGACCAGTCTATGAGCTATAAAGAAAAAATGGACTGAACTCTCTACAAGAAACTTGTCAAAGAAAACAGTAGCATTTTTAATAAACATCAAAATAGGGGAACACATCAGTAAAACTAGTAAAAACATACTTTCAGTAAGTCAGGTATAGGGGCAGCTTGATGTATGTCTCTGCAATGAGAAGTATGTCACAGCCTTCGTTTTCAGCAGTGGTTGCCAAATATGTAATCATTAGAATAAATGTGATATTAGAAATAACTATTCAGTTTCTTGGAATACATAAAAAATGATCTGAATTAGTTATTTTCAGGCATGAACAACAGAAAATATCAGTATGGTAAACCACTACCATCTGTAAGGACAATCTTTGGTGTGTACATACACAATGGAAAAAAGAGAATGTTTAGCCCTATTAAAATAATTTAATAGAACTCTGGCTAGTATTGTTGTTCAGATCTCACTTCTTTCCATGTGTGGAATCCTGACAAGTTAACTCATCTGTGAAGCATTGACCATCACCAAGGAAAGAATTTTCACAGCTTCAGAACACTGAGTATTGCAAATTATAGGAGCTTAAATGTAAAAACAAAAACAAGCTGTGATGACTGATATAGCAATCACAACAAGGAAGATTACATTTTGTGGAGGAAGCAAACTGCTGGAGACTCAATAAGGATTATAACACAAAATAAGACAAAATATTCGGCATTTTCAATTGTTTCTTTCAATAGTAAAAGCAAGACACAAATATTTGTAGAATGTATATAAAATGCCTATGCACACACGCAGTTGAGGGCATAAAATTCCATCTGTTATAATGATGTTGAAAAAAAATAAAAGAAAATCATGGTCATAAATTAGACAAAATTAAAAGGAAATAAACCCCTGCCCAGTTTGGGGTGTCCTGTGGTAGTTGCATAAAATAGAAATGCATTTCTTTCAGCTGACTTCAAGAGTTATTGAAAAAATTGTTACTAATATTAAAGAAATCCCAAATTCTAAGCATTTCTTTGGGTATTTACACTCACAATTCTCCTGGCTTACCAAAAAAAAAGTTATGCCCAAGGGATATGATTATGACATATATTTCCTTGAAATAAAAATTTTGAAAAACATTTTTACCTCAAAGCACATCTTTTGTAGATCCAATTATAGCCCATAATACATTTGGGTGTACCTTATCTATGTGTCAAATTGTGCCTACATCATTTGTGTCTCTGTATCATCACAAGGGTCACAAATACCTTACAATAATAGACTCCTTAGTGCAAAAGCAGCCCAGTGTCACAGATATTTTATCAAAATATCTTTGGTGCCCAGTCTAAGCACATTTCAATCCAATAAATTATTAGACCCTAGATTTTGATTGCCTTAGTATCCAATCAACAAAAAAGAAATGCCATTTTAAGTGTGCAAGAGAAGTTATTCCTGCCCTCATTTCAATTTTTGTCTATCAGCGAGGTCTCTTAGTACCCCAACACCCTCTGACTTCTGCAATAAAAGCTGACATAATGGTAAGCAGAATGGGTGGATATATGAAAAGCTAGATTTAACCCATGTAATTACAGAAATTACCATAGAAATACCACATAGTAATTTTTATAAAATCATCATTAAAACAAAAAAGGCATACATACAGAGTAGGAACGTCCCTCTTCTTGGATAACTCCTGTTTTTCACACTGATGCACCGTGTACCAAGGTAAGAAGGATGCTTCTTCAAGATAAGATGGGTAGTATCCACCACATTTCAAAGTACTAAATTTTTTGTAGTGATGGAAGCTTACAATAAAAAATAATCATATCTTGTAACCATTCCTACTTTAGTATTAAGTCACATTCTTTTCATTTTAATTTGGTAATTATTTCCTCAATTTTAATTTTGTAGAAGTGATGTGGCAGGTAAATGCATCTATTTTGGATAGGAAAAGAACATACTCAGTGGTGCCATTTTAACGCTGAATGATGCTTTTTTCACTGCTATCACTGCATTATCCACAACTATGATTCAGCAAATCTGAAAGGAATATTTCTTTACTCCATTTTCTTCCATTGCTCTTTCCTTTCTACCCTGTATACTCTGTTCATAAATCGGAGAATTTGCAAAAACCTTCTGCAAACAGAAAACCAATTTCACTTATGTTCATACCTTGAGAGGTAACAGAGAAAGATGAGAGGTTACTCATATCATGCCCTGTTTGTCTTCAGATACTAATATACCAGGTCCTGAAATGATGAAGTTGCCTTTTACAAGCATTTTCTACTAAGTGCTGGGGATTTATCTGTGAGCCCTAATGCGAAAGATGCTGCGAATCATGGTTATTTGTTGGTACACTGATTGTAGCTATCAGCTGCATATGCTTCTGGACAGGGGGACGTCATAAAATCTATAGAAAGTTAGTCACAAAAGCAAAAATCTACACTGATATCAGTAATAGAAAAAAAGTGTCTGTTAAAAATATTTGTGATGCGAAAACAAAAATTGTGATCAATCCACTTAGTAAAAAATTATGCATATATAGCCTAACCTGTGTATGTCAGAGCTTTTATGTGTATTATATATGCAAACCTGTGTTACTGAAATGAAATTAGTATTACTATAGAAGATTTGTGTGTGTGTGTGTTCCCACATCATCTTTGCAAGGTCAGGGAGAGGAATTATTCTCCCTTAGAGGTAGGAACAGAGGCTAATCAGAAAAAGAGAGACAAATGTTGAAAATCCAGTTTGAAATATTAGGAATGCTAAGGATTTCTTTAAAACAGGTTACACCTTCTCAAACCAGGTGCTGAAAAAACCTGTGGGGTATATGTTAAACCCTCTATGGTTTACATAATCTGTTGATGTCATATTGGGAAAGCATTTCTGAAGGTAAGTAATAATCCTCTTTGTCATGAGAAGAAAGTGATGATTTTAACATTGAAATCAATCCCTCTTTTCTAAGTTCTTTGCTTAAAATCTTTAACGTATCTACGTACAAATGAGGATGGAATCTTACAGACAAGATTCACCTTCAGAAGTCTCCCACGCTGTGTGGATTTGCTGATACAGCCATACAGGTTAGCGTTTTCTAATCTAGACAAAGCATTCAGCTTCAATGTGCTCTGCCTGTTGATGCACTGCATCTGGGAGAGCAGGGGAAGAATATTTAGTTTCTTTAACCAAATATAGGAAGGAACAGCCAAATACAGGAAAATCTAGAGAAAATTTCAGTTTTATTATTTGAATGCTTTCATGTTTATAGGTTAATACCTGAATGTTGTCATGACTGCAGCTTTAAGCAAAGTATATTAATCTTATTATGTTGCAGGTATTTTATGTCTTTCAGATACAGGAGTGCATGTGAAAAAAACAGTCCAAGGAATTCTCCGCAATGCAGTTTTACATAAGGGCCTGTAGGAGCAGGCAGAATGTTATTAGACCATAAAAGCACATCAGGCTGATTTATGGTTTCTGATCAAGGTTTCTGTGAAAATTACTCTGCATCAACAGCTCAAGGTGACTGCTACCATTAATGTGTGGAAAATAAATGAGGTGGGGAGACTGATATCAGAGGAAGTAAAAGGAAGCGCTGAGCCAGTTTATATAGCACAGGCTTCCCATTTTGTTTTACAGTGCATAGAAGGCTGTCATCAAAATGATTGCTTTGGGGCAGAAAAAGCAATTCTTGATAATTAGATCTTATGGCAGGCTTTCTTACATCCGGTATATAGGAACCATCAGGTATAATACCTTCCCACTATACGTCATCCTCTCCTCTGTCCTGTAAACATTCTTAGGATGTAGAAAATGAATAACGTGTCCTTTTTTTCTGAAGTTATATTCCAGAAGAGATAAAATTCTAAACATGGTTTCACAGGATTCTCAGTGACTAGGAGTATTTTAGACATGGTCTGATAGCAATTTGCATTTTGACCAGCATTACAGTAAATACCTGATATCTTTTCCACAGTTCAGTGTCCTTGTATTGTATGTTGTTTCAATTAACTAGTGATAGAATTTTTATTCCCCTTTTATTTTTATTGAAAACATAAAGCTGTACTGCCTATTTAAAATCCAAATGCATAAYGCATTTTTAAAAATTTAATTCATTTAATTATTTAAAATTTAATTCATTTTATATAAATATAGTTCCAATGCACAGATATTCTTTACATATAGTTTATTGTTATTAAAGATACACACATCTATATAATGCCACTTTAAATTTTCTTTTAATTATTATTATTAATTATTTTGTTTTCTGCACAATATTCAAGATATGTAAAGGAAATAACAATGAAATTAAATCTATCCATGCTACAGATTTTAGTGAAAATACTAAACTGTGAACCATGGAAAAGTGTATTTTATGCTTCTATATAATTTTTAAAACCATTTTCTAGTATCTTATCTCTAGATTCTAAAATGTTCGTGCAGATGTGCAGTGTCATTTTACCCATTTGCAGAAACATCAGGGCTACTCACACAGCTGGCTGTAGAAGCTGGTCTGATGGTCATACAGGGCATATTTTCAAAGCAGCCTATGGAACAAAGACATCCATAACTTGGGGTAGGGCAGGGTCAGGATATTGATTTTTAGGATATGATGACATACTAACTGCATATTGTTTTCAAAATGGACTCGATTCCTAACCCAAATTTCTTTCAAGATACTATCACAATCAAATGCGGTACTATTTTTAGTGCGTAATATTAAATTACCGATAGATTTTAAAACAGGCGGTTTGCTATTACTGTTAACAAGATGGTTATAAACTTTAAAAAGTATTTTAACTATTTGTATTCTTCAGATGTATCCTGAGAGAAAAAGGACTCCTGTTTATGTGCAAGGGTGATTAGTTTGTACTGTTAATAGGATGGATTTCCTGGTATTCAATTGAAAGCAGGTGGATAATTAAAACCAATGTGTAGCTAATCAAGAGTCAGATATTAGATGATCACGAGGCTATGCCTCATTCCTTTCAGGATTAAAACCTAACTTTCAAGCCTCTTTGATTTAGCATCTAATGTGAAAATGGTGAGAAGTTATGATTCCTGGGGAGATCACCATTAGGTATCATTTCAGCAGCACTGAAAATGGCTGCTATAAGCTCATACTACTGGAGCCTTCTTTGCTTAGTAGTGGCTTATGGTTTTGTGAGGTTTGCTGGTCAGTGTTAAGGATGCTTTAAAATAAGCGTTAAGAGAAATCTGAATCTGTCTCTTGCCTGCACTTGTTCTGCAATGGGCCTTGTTAATGCTAACACATTACAAAATGTTAGTATAAATCTGAAGAGTTGTAATGGTTTAACTAAATACAATGTTGATATTTAAATCGTTTTCCCAACCACCCATACTTAAATCTTGGTAACCTACGAAGCCCTCCTAGGAAAGCGTTATAAGGAAGAAAGAAGAAAGAATTGCTGTTTACAACGGTGTATAAGAAATGACTAGTTTTAGAGTATTTCCTATGCTGCAATTTAAGTTGCATTTTGCCTTTGACAGTGCGAGCATGCAGAGCAGTATGGTGCCTAGATCTTGATGGTAGGTAGGAGATACTGTATATCAGTTATTTTTCTCTTCCAAAGCTTCGCACTAGGGAGAGGATACATAATTTTTTCTTTCTTACAAAAAGTTAGAAATGTGCACTGGGAATCATATTTCTCTGTCACCCTTACTTGTGTCTCTGACCCACTTCTCTGTTACTTCTCGGCTACTATTATGATCCTGTAGTTTGTATGTATTGTTGCTGACAAAACTATGTTTTACTTATAGGTATTATGTATTGCAACTTACTGAGTACTGAAATATCGGTTTGATTAACCTCTTTTCCCCTTCTTCTCAAAATATGTTTATTTTATAAGCAGATATGTAAAAATCAGATGAAAATATGTAGTCTGTTTTAAAGTGCTATCAATTGCTTTAAATTTTGCTGATATTTTTCAACTTTTTTTACTGAACAAATCCAGCTTTATAATATTTCTTTTTTGTTCTCTTACAAGTTCTGTATAAAGTTGGCTGTGATGAAAAAAATGTAATAATCTCTCTTATTAAAAAAATTAGTTTGTATCTATACTGAGTTTCTATACACTGGTGTTAAACACAAATTATCACATAAGACATTTGTTCATTTCCTTCTTGGAATGACTTTAATTAGATATTATACTTGCTTCCTTGTAGGTTTTTCTGGTTTTATATATGGTTGGGGAAAAAAAATAGTATGAAATATTTTTTATTACTTCTAATTTGTAATCTCTTTCCTTTGCAACTTTTTCAGAAAAAAAGTTAATTCTGAAAGATAGGAATGAGATGGAAAACCACACAAATGAAAAGGGAGAAGTTTAGAACATCAGTGAAATCTGTGCCATCTAATTTTATCTTAAAGTAGTAAAAAAGGCTTGGTTTCTTAACAGCCTTCCATCTTAATGTTAGGAAAGATGAAAATTTTTCTCTCTGTGTTTGCTTAGAAGAGGGTCAAGAGTTTAAAAATCCTGTGAAGTTTACTTATCTGTCTCTCTCTAACTTTTCTTGGTATACATATAAATGTAATATCTACATAAAAGTATGTATAAATCAGTGTTACAGTCACTAACTCCCAATGAAAGTCTTTAACCATTGATAGTTTGTCTTTCAGGATCAAATGTATGTATGGCAAGGATTTAGACAAGTGGGTCATCTAAGTAACAGGCTCTGCAAACCTTTTCTACAGGGTAGAGAAATTGGCTGCAAGGGCTTGATCATTGGCTTTTCACTGTATGGTGTTGGAAAGGCAACTTTTGCTATATCTCATTTGTGTTAATTAATCTTGACTACATTCTTGGCAGTTCTCTTTGATAAAGGCTTAATTGAACTTGGCACACTTCTCTTATGGAAAACTTTGAGGGTAAAGAGAAATAATTCTAAGAAACACTCTGAAGTACCCATATTTGAGCTTTAGTTCTATATGTAGCTCAGTCAGTGGCTTGAGGAAATGGCTGTATTTCTCCATGCTGACTTATAGGTTTAGATAGTTTTCCAAGGAGGGGGAGAGCAAAAGGCAAATAATGAAATAAAAATAATTTATCATGTTGCTTAAGGGAGAGTGACCTTTCAGAAAATATCATAGTTCTAACAGATGAGGCAAACTTTGGCAGTCTTTAGGGAAGAAGAAATCAATTACAGTATAGAACTGCTGTATAAAAGCATGGGTGAATGTGCTGATTTTGCTGAGAGGTCTTGTCAGCCTGGAATGTCATGTTCTGGAAGTACATTTGGGTCCTGGTAGGGCTAATGGGTTTTGGGAAATGGTGGCTTAAGCCATGATTGATCTCCAGTTAAGTCTATGCCTGTGAAAGCCTGCGAAAGTTCCTTGAATATGTTCAGCTCATTTCAGTGCTTGTCGGCACAGTATAGCAGACTGGGTGTTTAATGTGCTGCACAAAAGGAAATAACTTTAAATGATAATAGAGTTTGTCAATAACAATAAATGGACTGATGACAATTCTGGGCTAAGAGGCACCTCTCAGAAGAGGCAGGCTGGTGAAGGGAGTCAAAGACAAGGGGATCCTGATGATTAAACTTACGGTTCTGGAAGCAGCCACCAGAGAACAAAGTGCTCCAGCCAAATCCTGACAGATAAGTACTTTCCTGAAAACTATCATTTTCTCTCTGGGGCAAACCAGGAAGTTTTTAGCTTTTCATGACATAGAAACTAAGTATGGACTAAGCAAAAAGTCAGTTTTGGCTTATTCTACCATTTCAAAATTCAAATGTAGCTGAGGAAAGAGATGACACCAACAGATTAAAAGCAAAATGAGTCTTTCAGTAGCCACTGTGTATTGTTTGCTACTGCCACACTCGAGAAAAGGAAGCTTCACCCCCACCCCATCTTTCCCCAAACATATTCCAAAAGAGGATAGCAGTAAAATGCCATGACTTTGACCAAATTGTAAATGTAGTGCAGTGATAAAAATTAATAAAATTTGATGGGTTTGGGGTAAGGTATAAATATACTGCATTGGAATGAACACTTCTATGGCTTTGAGGTTCATTGCCAACTAAAGACAGGAAGCCAGGATAAACAAAGAAAATAATAATAATATTAATAACATTATCTTGGTCTTACATAGTACTCTTCAGGAAAAAAAAGTAAAACTTTGAAGATGGGTCAAAAATTTTCCTTTTTTCCACAGCAAAAGGAAGTAAATTTGAAGGACCACAATAGCACTGTAAAAATCGTAATAGGAAAGATAATACCTCCTTAGGTTATTTTCTCAGCTTTAGCACAAATGTTCAGAGACATGAATAGATGTTAAAGAAAAATGGATTTGGAAGAGACATACAAGGCTTTTTTGTACTCAGTGTAATCAATGTTACTAATAGCCTTCCTGRCAGGTTGTTTTGAAGCAGTATTAGTCAGGAAGGTGATACTGCACTACCTGTCAGAAGTATATTAACAAGGCTTAGGAATATTTTCTCATCATCAGGTATTATGGGATCCAGTTGAATGTAAGAAATATTCTGGAGGCTGGATTCTTGGTTGCACTTTCTTTGTATTTACTGTAATTTTGCACTACCAGAAATAAGTACCAGTTAGAGCTCCCTATCTGCAAATGGTATTCAACTTGCATCTAAATTAGCTCAAGAGAGAAATTACCCTTCAGTATTTATGAAAATTACAGGCTTTAGAGTAAACTTAAACCTACTCCAATATGTGTAGTGTTCTTGTTAACATTTTTGTATAAAACAAAGGAACAATTAAAAATTAATACATTAGTGCCTAAAATATTTTACTGTACAATAACAGATAATGCAGTATAAGCTAATTTGTTGACCACCTAAATATGACATTTGTTTGCCTTTTTGTTTATCTTTTTATCTTCATGTAATCTTGTGTAGCCATTTGATTTCAATAGTTGCAAAATATGTCACCTTCATTTGCATACGCTTGAATATTTTCTTTGGTATTAACCTCTGTGAAAATTGGTGAATCTTAGTCCAGGTTTGCTGAAAAAGAAAATAGATGGTTTCAAGTAAATGTCAGCTTAATAGCAGTTTCACCCACTACTTATGTTTCTGCAATTTGTTGAGTGTCATATGTGTGACAGACCTGTCTGACTCTGAGACTAAGGTGGTAATTGTAAATCCTTTGCAACTCTTTTCACCTATATATAGACTTTGTACCAAGTTTTAAGAAGCAGAAAAGTATGCATCTCAATGACAATGTCTCTTCACCAACGTAACCTCCCTAGTAATGTGAATTTCCACTGATCAATTATAAAGGAAAATAGGCAGGTTTACAGAAAGGGTGGAAGGGAACTATTCTGTTTCAAGGCATTTCAATAACCATTTCTAATGATAGGAGCAAAAAAGGTGAAGTGCAACAATACTTAAGGTATGGAGAATCTGGCAAGTAATTACTCAAATTTCCAAATGAGATTAACACTGGAACATTCCAGGTCTCTTAATGTAGTGTAAAATTTTTATTTGTTGATCCAATTTTTGCACTCTATACATGGAATTGAGATGCATCTTGGGTATCTAGATATAAACTTGTGTTAGTCTCATTCCTTCAAGACAGCAAGTTTACTGTTAAAGTTGACTCCTCCTTTCAACTTTATGTGGATTTCTTTTTTCACCTTTACACATCTATCTTCACACAGTTAACAAAAGCACTGCAGTGGCAGATATATTTCATCAGCTTTTGAGTGAAAAAGGCTGTGCTTAGATGTATGTGATATGTGATCCTTTAACTTCTGAAAGCAGATATTCAATTTGTATGTCTATCAAGATTGTGCACATACGTGCTTTCAATTTCCTGAAGATATTGAAGTGACACTGTGTATAAATGGTTACCTTGTATTATCCTTATGGTAGGGTCTTGAAAAATGGTTTGTGTGTGCTTCTAAATTTTTGGGCAAAATTGGCTCCTCTTCAAAACTGTGTTGACTTATAACAGGAAACACACTTTAGCTGGTATATATTTTGCTGTTTCTCTATGTAATAAACTCAGTCTTTTTTTTATTTCACTTTATCTAACTAGACTTGAAAACACATGGGATGTTGCTTCAGTGTTGCCGTTTCTAATATATGCTTTTTTTAAACTATGAGCCTACTTTCCTCTCCTAAGGTCAGGCACTGGATTAGACCAGGATATGGACTATGATTCTGCTTTTCCATTGCTCTCTGAGCAATTTCTCATATGGCAAACCTTCAAAAACTTGCCACATCAGGCATTGATATCAAACAGATGAAGAATGTAAAAGTATGTCAGTACAGCCAAAGAATACAAAATATCACTGCATTCATGTATCAAATATGGTTAAAGGGCGTTTTCCCTATTCAATTGAAATTTAAAAAGGTATTTGCTATGATTTTCAGCTGTCTCTAGGGCACTCATCAGTTATGAATTGTGAGAAGCCTCTTTGCTGCACTGGTATTGCACCCAGCCTTTTTGCAAATGATTCTATCAGTGGACATTTCTGTGGGGCTCAGTTACCATATTGATACCTGTGATGCAAAAGTTATGCAGGCCTGTAACATTTTCTTCAGAGAAAGTAACGATTTTATCTTGCAAAATGAACTTAATCTCCAATAGTGATTTCATTAAATCCAGAAACTCATTCCAGTTTGCTGATGAGTTGATGGTTAGAAACTATGATTATTATGACCCCGTAAAGTGTTGAGGAGAATGTCACAATTTGTTATTGACTGATAATTCCACCTAAAATATATTTTCTTTTCTCACTTATTCTTTTTACTGGTAAACTTCTCCAAGTCTAATATGCTGTATATGGATGTAGATTGGAACTAAACCCAGCCGAAACAAAAGGATATATGGCCCTTTAATACAGTGTACTGGATGCTTGAACTGGATTTGATGGCAAAATGGAATTGCTTGGGTATTTAAGTGATCCATGATGTGATGCTCTCTTGTTTTTTCTGATTTGGGTAATACACTACTGCAAATTCTTGTAACAATTGAATAACGCTTTATTGAACACACCTTGAGTAATGGCTTTTTAGTAGCTTGAAGAGTTTAAGACTTTGTTCTGTGGCAGTAAACATCATAGAGATCTCTCCACGGGTGTTAAATGTGTCAATATAATGAATACACACTTATAAACTTCTGCATCTTCTAATTTCTAACCAACATGTTCTGACAGTTATTCTGCCTACTAATAATCTACTTTTCTCCTCTTGTCTAGGTAGACCATGTTAATTTCTAGGCATCACCTACACTACTTTGTTTTTATTGGCTAAGCAAAAGATACATTTTTTGTCAAGTAATTTGACATTCTAGCATATTACAGTTGCATTTGTAAGAAAAAAAACTTCCAAACCTCACTCAAACAGCATTATTATTACCCTGTCCCAAGACCAATATTTCTGCCACTATTTATGATTAAAGAACACTTCAGGGTTCCATTTTTAACAAGAATCCTTCCTATTTTGATTTTTCATTAAACATGATAAATTGAGACTTTAAGTTCCACAAATGGACTATATCATTATTTCATTTGTGTGGAAAGTGAATTTCAAAAAAGGATTTCAATTTGACTGCATATTGTTTGTAAACCCATGCAGTGTTTTCTATGGTTTCCTAACTTACTGTGTGTCTAGTTAGTATTCCTTAAAATATATTCTAGTTTTGTATGTTATTGAGATAAGGTAATTGGTCTGTAGTCTATTGAATCATCCTCCCTTCCCAATAAAGATATTACATTTGTTACTGTTCAGACATAGATTACCCTTCTGGACTTGTAGATGTATTTAAAATTCTTAAAGTACATGTTTTTTGTCCTCCAAATCCACTTTCCAACTCTCTTAATACTTTAGGCTATGAAGTAAATATATCATACTGGTTGAAGAAACAGTAAATTTTATGGGTATTTATTGCTGATTTCATGAGAGTTGGAAATGGTTTGACCTTTCACGATCATTCAGGAAATTTTGGAAAGGAGAACATAACATACTATCAATGGGATTGTGATGAATTCAAAATTGTCTGTAAAGTTGTATAATAAAGATTGAGATATGTATGGTAATTCCTTTCAATGTTTAGGTTATTACTTTATTAAGCTACTTTTTTCCAGAGTYTACAGTGCATGTACCTCTTCAGTTGTAGTATCATGTCTCCTCACATGGAAACATGGACTTACAAGTATTTTAAACAGTATCTGTAAAACAGAACTCTTGGATGGGACTCTACCTGCTTGTCAACATGTGAGCAAACTGCATTTGATTCTCCTCCCTCAGTTTTTCACTGAGCTGAAAAATACCACTCTGTAACTGTGATTGTCATTCCTGAATCTAATGAGAAAACTTGAGAAGCATTTCCTCAAATATTTATGCAATTCATATTTTACGATCAGTACAGAACTATGTGCACTCCTTTATTTTTCAACCTACACAGAAATATGTAGGATGCTCCTGACATGTCCTGCATTCTGATTTTTTAAAATATTTTTTGGACTCCATAATGCATGAGTATGAGTCTATTTAATATTAGAAGTGCATATGTAGTTGGTGGTTGTATTAATTTATGATGCTCCTGGGCAAGTGAGAGAGGCTGTGCTCTGTGGAGCTCACAGAAAGCTCAGCTGCATATGGAATTAAAAGGTATGTGAGTGGGCTGGAAGATAAACTGCTTCTGCTTCTCCAAAGGGAAATATTTTAATGAAGTTCATCATATAAAAATGTAAGTTAGCCACCATGAAAACTGTTAGAAATAAAAGTTGATCAAGAAAAACTACCAGACTAATTTAAAACTATAGTAAATCTGCATCTCAAAAATGGTCAATATTTTATTTATTCAGATCAGAATCTTGATGTGTCTTTTTCAACAGAGTTTTGAAAAGCTTTGAATGTGGAGATAGTGCCACAGCTCTGGGTAACATGTATCAGTCTATAACTGCTATTTTAATAATAATTTTATATCAATCCAGCCAGAACCATGCTTCTCCTTATTTCCCTATGCACATTTGAGAAAAAGAGAAGGATCTGGCACTATATTCTCAGTGGCCACCCCTTGTAGAGAGTGGAAGGCTGATTAGTTTCACCCTTACCTTTGACTTCACCAGAATAAACAGAACAATTTGTTTGGGAAACTTTTGTTAAAATAAAAGAAACCTCCATCTTCATTCTCTATGTAGCATTTGAATTTGGGGAACATGTAGCTTCCTTCATAATCCTTAAACAAGGTAGACTAATGAATGTAGGAGTAGATTATTTCCATTTGCCTTTTTTGGTGGTCTCCCCACAGTCACACTGTTATTACTGTTTTAGTACACAGAAACATAGACATGTAGGAATTCTTCCGTTCTTGTTTAGCTTTAGAGGTCAGATTTGTATCCAGACAACTTTGAAATTGGGGATATCTGAAATAAATCAAAATACTAACCTTCCTGTGCTGCTTTCATGAAAGGATAAGTTTTGAGTTAATATTTGGTTAACGATTAAAAGTTTATTCCTATTAAGCTTCCTCATAATTTGTTCAAATCCAGGGGGACCAGGAAGAACGAGAATATTTAAGCATATGCTTATGTGCATCAGGGTCTGGAAATCTTGCCAAGTGCAATAGTCAAATATCCAAAGAAATAAAATGGTTAAAAATTATTTTTCTAAACTTGTATACTCCTTGGAATAATTGAGCTTTTGAGGTGAATATAGAGTCACATTTTCTTACTTTTTCTGTCATGACAGCTATATATAAATACACTTTTTAGTTTATTTCTTTTTATGGCAAAAAGAGATTTCCATATTAGAAGCTGAAGAATTTAATTTGGACAACTTTGACCTAAATGTTACTTATAAAATCAGAGAAAAAGCAGGTATGATACCAGCTCCACAAATATGTGGAATATGATCTCAAGACTTAAAGGAGAGTGAGAGATTGTTTCAGTGAGCAAGAAATAATAATAATGATTAATGACTATCAATTTCAAAATACAGATTGTTGGTTTATGTTATGAAGTACTTAGCATATTTTTTAAAGGGAGATGTTCCTATCAAGTGGTGGTTCTCCATCAGCTTCTCCATAATTTTACATCATTTCTTGCAAAACTGACTGAAGTAAAAATTTTCTCTTGTTATTGAATTATTACTAGCTGGAACTCTGAATATCAAGTGTAATTCAATTCAGATTTAATAGATGTGTTTTTTACATTCTACACAAATGTGTGCAATTAAAGAACACTTTTTTTTTCCTAAACATTTCCTTTGTATTTTTGAAAGATGTTGCCATGAAGGTTCACTTATTTGACTTTAAAAATGTAACTGAGTTTCATGCAATTTTTATCTACTAGTATTCATATCATATGGTACAGTTACAGAATTTGTGGCAGTGCATTTCATTTTCATGCCCATGTATTTAAAGGGGGGAAAAAAATTAAAAAGGAGACCACCAACACTGGAAAACTTCTCTCCACAAGAAAAAGTTCTGTGTGGGAAGATGTTAGATAGTCATTACGAGGCTTTTATTTCAATAATTATTCTTCAGCCTTTGAAATGTCATTATAGGTCAAAGAGGCAGCTATTGTTCCAAGTAGAGCAGAATTTAATAATGAAGAACACAATAGATATATCAAATGGATAATAAGTTGAAATGATGTCAAATTATGCATTGTTACAAGAATCGGCTATGTGATAAGCTTTTGCATACTCCTGTTTTCAAGTTCAATAAGTTTTGTGCAGCATTTTCACTTGCTTTTCTTTGTTGGATAGACCATGTTGGTCTGTCCTATCTACACCATACACATCTAAATGTCATCTCCTTAAAGCAAGAGATATCAGTGATGCATCTTTATTTCATTTGAGTTTTCATTTCAGGGGATATAGAAAAGGATACATTTACTGTAAGCATATTATGGGTATTTAGGTAGCTTTCCCTAGATCTCCATATTCTCTAAGGACAGATATATCCCTGTCATCTGTAATCAAGCCGAAGTTTTGCCACACATTTCTTTGCCTTTTAAGAGATAAGGTTATATGAGTACAGGATGATGGTTGGCTTCAGTCCATGTTGTGTATGATACATATACTGTTAAATAGAAATTTTAATACATGAGGCCTTGTCAAAATTTTGACTCTAACTTTAGAGTTTTAGATATGACTGTCATTTTTGCCAGGTAGGAATATTTAGTGACCTTCAGCAGCTGCATGGGTCTCATTAGCTCAGATCTTTAGTGAGCTCCCAGTTTCAGGTTTTCAAACTAGTAAAGGATGTCCTCAAGTTAAAATAGAATTGACAAGATATTTGAATGTTCAGGAAGAATTTAGACATCATTTTGATATCTGATTCATCTTACGAGCCTCATTCAAAATGAGAATCTATCATGCACCAAATTCAGTAGCCATATAAGCTTTTATGTCGTTAAGATGCTCACATATGCATGATATTGTTATGCCAGTTTATTCTCTATCCATGTCCTATTTCGGCTTATTTCATCATGCCAATATCTAAATACTATCACAGCTGTCTGAAAAACCCATAATTACAGTCAAGGCTGGCTGTTATCACTCTTAGAACAGGCAGTTTACGGAATTTTTCTTGGCAATAGACATCATAAACAGATGACAAAGGATAGTCTCCTGGCATGAGTGCAAAGTAGTTTGCTACAGGGTTGGCTAGCAGAACACGTTTTGTTGCACTTTATTAATTTACTAGCATCCCTCAACAGCTAGCCCAAATGAAGAGAGCCTGTATATCCAGCTCTCCCCTGAAGTCACTGACCATTTGGGTCAATACATTTTTTATTTGCAGAGCCATGTTTCCTGATTAAAAGGTTTGTGTGTGCACATGTACAGAGGAGGGAGATCCCCTCTGAATCATCATTAGTGGACCTGCTTGTGAGGATCCTCTACTGGGTTCAACTAGCAGAGCTTTCTCAAAGAGGTCTTTTCAAGGTGTCACACCTATTTAAGTTGTCCCTAAGTCCAGGCTGTCAACCCCAGGGATATAATGTACACTGGACCCCAACAACTTTCTTCTCTATTTTGCAGTTCCAAGGGCAAGAAATTCTTCCTTGCCGGAAGGATTCTGTCCCTGTCCCCCTTATGTCACTAGGAAGGGGCTTTGCCAAAAAGTCTGGATCTATGAGTTTCATTTGGAAATGTATGTTCATGTACTAGAAACTGTATTTTATTCAAGGCGCAAGATATGAAAGTGTATGGAAATCTATCAATAACAGCGCAAATAGTCTTATAGCTTGCTTTTAATGTTACAGAGTTCTCAGGGATTACGGTTTTTGAGTTCCATGAACAGCCCTAAAATCAGAGTGATCCAAAGTCTCTACAACTGTTTACTGTAGCTATGATATGGCTATGTAGCATGTTGTTAGAAAGGACCTGAACATTCTCCTGCTATGGGCTAACAAAGGCAGGCTCTATCCTGGGATGTAATCAGAGGATATCTGTGGTTGAGTCTGAATTTCTATTTTCTCCTATTTGAGGCTTGTCAATGGGAACTAGAGAAGTGAAATAGGGACTGTGCTGTGACTGCTGTCGAAGGAGAGGTAGTGCACTTACTCTGGCATCTGTCCTCCTTAAAGTACGATTCTGTTCCATGGGCATACCATACCCATTGATGCTTACTTATTCTGGCCTTTGCAGTCCTCTAGTCCCAGCATAGATTGTTTCATGTCCATGAAAAAAATCAATGTTACATTTTTTGGTTGACATTGTAACAGTCCAGTTACTCTGGAAAGAGCGAAGCAGATTATTTTGTTTGTTCCTGGGCTTCAGATGGAGAGAGTACTTGGAATAAACATAATATCTGGACATGAGCCATACTTTTAGATAGGAGTCTAGAAGCCTTAATTTACACTGCAGTTTGATATGGCTAGTCTATGCTTTTACTGCAGTACTGTTTCCTAAGTAATTCTTGATATTTGAGAGGAAGGTGAATGGAGGGAGAGCAGCTGTTCATTCAAGGTGTCGTTAAAAGGGAGTGTTGTAATGACCAAGTGAGGCTTTGTGGCAAAACAGAGGAAAAATATCCTTAGGCTAATTTGAGGTGTTAGCCTTCAGTCTTCTCAGTGATGCAAAGAGAAAAAGTAGATTGCCTTAAAAGTTGAGGTAGCAGCTTGCTAAGAACTGGCCTCTGAGCGTCAAGAGGCTGAGCGGAGCAGAACTGCATTACAGCTAAAATGAAGCTAATTTATTTATGTTCTCTGGGTAGTTAAGTCAGGGAGCATGAAATAGTTTATAGAAATATGGAACAAAAATTGAAATCCCAAGTGTGTTTATCTCATACAACTCTATCTGATGTTGGACGAGATTATTTTTCTGGACAACATCTTTAATATCTTAAAATATTAATCAATATTGGGGGCTCTAAGATGTTGTCATGTGTCTACTAGATATGAATATCATCAATGAATTTCAAAGGCCACTTGCTGTGTAAAGAATACAAATCTAAGAAAGGGGTCATATTTGCCCTGATCTGTGTTTGAACAGATTATCTGATTATTATTAGCTAAAGCTGTACATTTTTCCTAACCTTAAAGCTATCTATGATTCTTGAAGACTGTTGGTTAAAAAATGTCATATAGAGGTCAATGGAGAGAGTAGTGTCCAGGTTTGTCTTTCTTTTCTTGAAAGAAAAGCAGGAGACAGGACCTTTCTGAAGAGATTTTCCAATTAATTGTAAAAAGAAAATGAATTTCTCTAAGTCTTTATTTTGTCATAATACTGATTGTTAATTACTTTTTTCCTGATATCTATATTTAGAGTAAAAATATTTTTTCTTTCTTTGAAATCAGGGTATTGTTTCTCTCCCCACCCACCCCCTTTAGCCCCTTCTGGGTTTTGTTGCTTGTGAAATTTTAAAGTCTATAAATATGGATTTCCCTATCAAAGGTAAATTAATATTAGTTAGTTTTGACATCCTTTTATCTAAATTATTTTATTGGTATTTAAATTTTTCTGCTTTTAAATAAAATATATTCTTATGTCATGCATGCATTTTTACCAAAAAGATATCATTCCACTTTCTCATTCATTAGAGCACTCTCATTTTGTCAAAACTGACTGGGAGCATAACTATAAAAAATAAGCTACGTGCTTTCAGTTGTGCTGGAAACAAAGAGCACAGTTAATATCGGTAAATTTTAATTGAGGTGAAATTTGAATTTTGATTTCGGAACGTTTGAAAAGCGAGGAATATAAATTTTTACAATCAACCTAACTGACATCAGAAAAAAATGCAATCTTTTCTACATCACCAAGTTTACTGTTCTTCCTTTTTTTTGAACCATGTAAATATGCTTTTGTATAATCTTACCATAAAAACAGCTGAGCTGGATTCTCTTGAGTTGCTTACCAAAAAGACCTTTCAGGAGTAACTACTTTTAGTCTAGAAATACATATACATTGCTACATTACAGTATAGCAACTGTGCCACTTTTTTGTTTTTTATCTGTATAACGTGTTTGCATTACAGCAGAAAGCATTTGTGTTGTTCCACTCTAGATAGCATCCATACCAAAAAAATCCACAACAAACAACCCTCTACTGCTCCTTATCTCAATGTTGTTAATAACAATCTGACTTTCAAAACTAGTCACAAATTCAGCAACTGTCTCACAATGTATTTTCTAAATCATACCTAGACAAAGTTGTTCTTAGAGAGAGATATGTGTAAAAAACCTCAAGTTAATATATTTTCCTTCTATACTACCTAGTAGCATTCTATTCTATACTATAGAAAGAACATTTCCTATAAAAAATATAATTTGCTTAGCAGTTCTGGTATGACCCAAATAACCCCATTCATTTCACAGAAACAGTTTTAGAGGCTATGTTGCATTATTCATTAATGTTGTGGATAACAACTTCAACCTCAGGACTGTTGAGCCAGCACTTTCATGAGCAGTAAATTCCCCGAGGGAGGGAATGAGAAAAATTGTCCCTACCCTGAGGTTTGAAAAATAGTCTTCACTACAGGAAGAGTTTGCTAAGGAGTTGTGTCTAATGAGAGGAAATTCTCTGAGATGATAATCATCCCCTGGAATGTTTTTGGAAACCTGAAGCTCTCTGTAAGACTGCTATAAGAAATTTTTTGTTAATCCTCCCATTCTAAGACATGCATATGCTCAATCCTTGGGAGCTTGGGAGATCCTGAAAAGGGCAACTCATGCCGTGGAGAGGGTAATTATTCTGCCTTTTTCGACCTGATGTACCAATGGAAGAACAAGAAATGGTGTCCTTCCTAGACAGGATATTGCATATGTGAACCAGAACTAAATATTTGCAATGAGTATCTAGGCAGAGGCAGTGAGGAGTCCATCTCTTTCCCATACCAATAGACAAGATTAAACCACTCTGAATTCTTCCACTACGCTGATGCCTTCATACTGATACCAGTTTTGCTGTTTGTTTCTTTTGTAGGGGGCAAGAGTGGGATTTAAACTAACACTGACCTGGGCCAATTATTAATCTTTAAGACTATGAACTGTGTTCTGTCCTCCCATTCTTACAAAAAATTGTGCTTTTGTACGGTAGTAATACTCTTCACTTCCTTGTTATTAACATTTTTTACTGTACATGGGTAATTTAGCCATAACTTCCTCAGAAGTAACTTCTTTTGATATTCTTGTTAAAAATGCATGGGTATTTTTTGACAAATATAGGTTATAAAAAGATTCCTGTGAAATTTTCGCTTAATCCAAAGAAGAATTTCAGTCACTTCAAGGCTAGGGATTAATATTTTTCTTCTTCTATGTCACTATGCTCTGCAAATAAAAATAAGAGTTTGATTCTGATGTCTTTTTCAGCAACATAAATGAAATCTTTTCCCTTGTAATCAAAGGAAAAATCAGGATAGGAAATAGAATCAGGAATTATATGGTTTTGTTTTGAACAGCAGTGAAACAGACAGATTGACAGCAATGTGTTCTTCTCTTTAATTTTTTGCAAGCATGAATTATTCAAGGAGTATCACAGCATGTATTAAAGGTAATTAAAATGTAAGCAGTATTGGAACTATGTCTAGTATGCTTCAATAGTTCTAAATATTTGCAGATAGAGAATATGAGGCCTTTGATCCTGATTTCACAATTGCAGTTTGGGATGGACCCCGGGATAGCATCAGGTTCAACATCCTGCTCAAAGCAGGATTAACATTAAAATATTAACAGGTGTAATACCGAAGACAGGATTTTACAAAATGCTAAATTATGTGTCCCTGGTAAAAAAAAAAAAATGTTCAAATGGGGTCTTCTGCTGCTGTATGACATTTAGAAGTATTTTCAGGTCCCAAACACAGCAACATAGGATGTGCTGTTGCGGCAAATGCTGAACAAACATAGGTGGTGCTGCTGCCAGTAAGTGAACATCCTGAGTGAAGACATTAAGTTTTTGTTCTTTCTGTTCTTCAGCTTAAGAATGGGGAACAAAATCAGAGGGATGTTGACTGACATTTTGAAAAACTAATAGGATAATTTAATTGGCTGGAATGTGAGTATCTCAAAAACCTATGGATCAGTGTGCCAACTCAAATAGCTCCGTTGCATTTCTCCACAAAACACAGGTCATAACAGCTGTGGCACATCACAGAACATACAAGGTTGGCTAATGTTTAGCTAAATTGTCAGGAAGGAGGAAGAAAGATATAGACAGTAAAGCAGTAGTGGCTCTTTAATAGTTGAAAAATGAAACCATTTGGGATAAAGGCAGACTTTAGTTTAGTGATGAAGAGAGAACACAGAAATTATGCAGGAACTTAAAATAGGGTTGATAACCAGTTGTCAAATTTAGAAATTCTTTATTGACTTATTACATAGGTTGTAAAGGTATTTGTTCTTTATATATAAAATTTTAAATACAGGAAACACTGATAATTTTGGCTCTTTATCTTTGTAACATCACAAAAAGAATCAGTGTTTGGAAGTCTAGCCCTCCAAGTTTGACTTTGATTTTTTAGGAATGTGAGGAATTAGGAAATTAAGAATGATAGGTTTAAAAGAATTTTATTCAAATTCTTAAGCATTTGACATAAACAAGAGATGAATGGCCTGTAAACAAGCTGTAAAACAAACAGAAAAAAAAATCTTGCTGGTAAGTTCATATGAAGTGTGAACAGGTAGTCAATTATTTAAATGAGATCTATCCCTCTGGTTTGAAGCAAAAATTCAAAATAAGTCCACTAGGTTTCCATCAAATGGAAAAAAATCTCTTAAAGGAATTGGGTTTTTTATTTTTTAGTTATTTCATGCTCACTTGTAAAGTTCTTCTGAGCTTTACCTCTAGAATGAAGCAGTCTAGTACTCCAGAAAACTAGTCTTATTCTGTTTGCAGAACAAGTATTAGTTTCTGAATAAAAGCAATGTTTACTGTAATCCACAAACATTGTGTGTCCCCATAGTTTTTAATTCAATGTTATGAAATCAAGACAGAATCTAGAACTCTCAGACTTATGCTGTATAGTTTTGTGGTTCTTCCTCTCTCATTCCTTTGCATTTAGATCTGTTCCATCCTGCTTCAGTGCCAGAAAGTGAGAGCTGACAGCTCAGTAAAACTTGTTGCATTGGAAGGTGCTTCTTCCTACTTTAATCACAAATTTTCATTTTAAAATGTCATTCCACTGTTTTCTAATGCAGTTGTTCCCCAGATGACTCTTACAAGCATTCTTTCCACTCTTTCAGATTATTGAAGAACATATTGTGGGTGTTTGCCCCTCTTTATTATTCAGCCTAGTTATTTGGTTTCTGTGATTTCTGTTTGTTCATTTTTGTCTTTCTTCAGTGTTTTACAATACCAGCTCCCTGTACAATTTGCCCAATACTACATTAATGTAGTGACTATCTCTTACAAATATTTTTTCTCTTCTACAAGTAGTGGTATCTTAGAGCTAGATTAAGTAGTATCTGCCTTAATTAGCTGTTGCTTCACTTTGTACTATATGATTTGGATAAAAAGGAAGACAAAACAAGTTTGCAACAGTTCATTGATGCTCATTGAATATTTAAAACACAAGGGTGCATCTTCTATGATTCATTTCAAGTGTATGTGGGTGGTGAGGTTCTTGTGCTTATTGTAACAATTTAAGAAAAAATTACTGAGTCTCAAACTGGCCAGGACTGAATTATTACCAAGCAAATGCAAAGAATAAACAATACAAAGGATAGAAAAGTGACAAACAGGATCTATCCCTTCTCTTTCCAGAAGTAATAAACACTTTAAAAATCAAATTAAGTCTGCGTTATGGAACTAAATTAATACACAACAACCAGCCAAACAAATACAGAAATATAGTCATTTACAAGGTAAAAACTTACTGCAATAAGGTCTATTAATAGACTTTTAAAGGAAGAATAAGTTTCGCACAATGGTGTTTGAAATCTGGTGCTTCTTAAACAGCTAAGGATTAAGTAGCTAAGAAGCCTACTTCTGCAGGACTATGATGTTCTTATATATATCGTTCTCTACTCTTTGTTTTGCTCTGTACTGGAAAGCGCAATGAAATTTAACCTATAAAAAGAAAATAAACTAATATAACTCAATTTATGCATCCATTGTATGTATATTGACTTTTGTTGTGGGCTAATCCCACAGTAGCTTGCTCACATCCCTCCAGTGGGAGAGAATCAGAAAGGTAAAAGTGAGAACTCTTGTGTTGAAATAAAGACAGTTTCATAGGTGATGCAAAAGCTGCATGCCAAAATAAAATAGAACGAGGAATTCAATCACTACTTCCCAACTGCAGGCAGGAGTTCAGCCATCCCCGAGAAGGCAGAGCCCCATCATGCATAGCAGTTAATTGGTGTGGTAGTTTGACCCGGTGTGGAGAAAATCTGATTGGTTAAAACAGGTGATGGACAGTTGTTTAAGCCACTTGATTTCAGGAACGCCTCCGTGGAGAGATGTTTAATCAAACCACCCAGGAAATAGGTGTCTCCTGTTCCCCCGCTGCACCCACGACAGCAGTGGCCCCTGGGGCCCGGCAGGGGCCCGGCCCCCACCAGCCCGCTCTGTCTGGACTACGGAGGGGCCGAGCCAAGCAGGAGTCAAGACGAGCTGAGAGGAGCCGAGACTGTGGGAGAAAACTGCCCTCCTTTTCCTGTCGGAGATAGATGTGGTGAGATCAAAGGGTGACCTTGCTGAGGTAAGGCACATGCTGTGAAATATAGCTAAGTAGCAATTGATAAAACTTGTGTAAACTGCTGTAAGRTGCCAGCATAAGTGGCGTGGCTCGGGGCAGGGAAGAGACGGCCCCTCGCTTTCAGCTGATACTGACCAGAGATGCAGCCATATGATTAAGAGGGAGAAAACAGGCTGATATTATCTGATGTTAACATGTGAACTCTACAAATTCTCCTGCAGACATTTTTTGCAAATATTAACCTCTCTTCCAAGTCAGAGAGAAAGGGAAGCCAGTCACATGAGGGGATGAAATATGGCGACTGAGAAGAAAAGAGGGAGTGGCAGAGGAGAAGCCATTTTACCATCGGGATCCACTTTCCTATAAGCTGTGAAGTGACTGTAATAGAACCGAACTATGTTTCTCTGTAATTCACAAAATACAAACATGGGAGGATCTGGAATTCACAGCCTGGGAATAAGAACACTTTTTGTTGTGAGCAGGTGAAATTGCAGTTTCTGGAGATTCTGAGTATGAGAGAGAGAGAGAGAGAGAGAGAAACTGTACTTGTACCTTTAGGCTGGAATGATTTGTCCTTAAAAAGCTTAACCCTATCGGATTTTTCCTGTGACCCACGAACTGCAAGTGTATTGTGGGAGACAGAATTCACCACTGCAAAATCTGGGCGGGCTGTAGTGTTTTCCTGAAGGTTTGGGACCACGCTGAAGACACTGCATAGGGAGCTATCTTCTGTGGGGAGGATCCCACAGCATGACAGACAGAACTCTTTTTCCCATAAAGTGTTAATAAGAACTCTTAATCAAAAAGATCAGAATCACATGTTTTATGTCCTTTGCATGATCAGTGAGCAAGATTGGGATGTATTGGGATGAGAATGGTATTTGTATATTATGCCTTAATATTTTTTATTATTATTATTCTTTCTATTTTTAGTAATATTAGTGAATAAACTATTTTACCATATTTCAAGCTTGCAGCCTGTTTTCTGCTGTCTTTATATCCTCTAAAGAATTTTACTGGGGATCTGGGGTCTTCCCTCAGGTTAACCCGTTACAGTTGGGAAGACAAATGCCATCATTTCTGGTATCTCCCCTTTCTCCTTCCCTGAGTTTTGACACTGGGGAGCACAAGGTCAGAAGTTAGGGGATATCTGTTCAGCTGGGGCCAGATGTCCTGGCTATGTCCTCTCCTCACTTATTGTGAACCCCCAGCCTTCTCACACTGGCAGTGCAGTGTGAGAAACAGAACTGCTATAGCTAAAACACCCCTGTATTATCAACACTTTTCATCACAAATCCAGAACACTCCATGAATTGCTATGAAAAAACTGAACTCCATTTTTGCCAAAAGCCGTGCAATGTTGTAAGAAAAGTAAACAAAATTCTGCATTGTTATAGTGATAATTTTAAAATCAGACTCTAAAACATGATCATGATGTGTGACCCATTTGCTATGACACGTTAGTCAGATGAATGAAACACACCTTAACTGGCAAGACACCACGGTAGGAAGTTTAGGCTCCTAAATGTAAAATCAGCAAAGTAAAACCAAAAAGACAAGTATGTCCTTTTTTTCTGTAGCACCTACAAGAACACACAGGAATCATAGGTAATGATCTTGACCCAAAGCACAGCCTTATTTTATGGAATGCTCACTCTGTTAAGTAAATCTGTTTGGGTAAAAAGAGCATACTACTGATTTCAAGTTGGTTTTTTTTTTTTTTATGTATAAAAGTTGGCTTGTGTCATAAGCTTTTGTCGGATTTTTGGAGAGTTCATTCTTTTGCTGTAATACAGCTAGTGTTTCCTATGATAGAGTTAAATTTTAACTGATTTGTGGAACATACCCAAATCTGTTATGTTCGTATCTATTGGTTTAGACTGAGACTGCCTCTTTCTGTAGCTATTTGTTTACTTGTTATTGTTAAGAACCTGCCTTCCCCCCCTGCAAAAAAAAAAAAAGCAAAGTTGTGAAGTACAGTAGGACAAAACATTTCATATATTTTCTATTTCATTTAATTTATATTTGAAGGTTCTCATTGTAATAGTATAAATTATTATAATCATCATTATTCACCTTCTTCCAGATCAAACCAAAACACAGAAAAATAACAAGGTTTCATTATAGAAAACATACTGGATAAATGAACGCATTCTTATAATCATAGAATCATTGAATGACTTGAGTTGAAAGGGACCTTAAAGATCATCCAGTTCCAAGCCCCCTAACTAGGGCAGGGACACCTTCCACTAGATGAGGTTGCTAAGAGCTCCATGCAACCTGGCCTTGAACACTTTCAGAGTTTGGGCATCCACAACTTCTCTGGGCAACCTGTTCCAGTGCCTCACCACGCTCACAGGAAGAAATTCTTTACTAACATTTAATCTAGACCTACTGTGTCTCAGTTTGAAGCCATTCTCCCTAGTCCTGTCATTACAGTTCCTGATAAAGAGTCCATCTCCGGCTTCCTTCAAACACTGGAAGGTTGCTATACGGTCTCCACACAACCTTCTATTCTCCAGGTTGAACAGCTTCAACCTCCTCAGCCTGTCTTTGGAGGGAAGGTGCTCCGGTACCCTTATCAACTTCATGGCCCTCCTCTGGACTTGCTCCTATAGTTCCATGTCCTTCTTGGGTTGGAGACTGCAGAACTGGAGGCAGCACTCTGGGTGGGATCTCACAAGAGCTGACTAGAGTGAGAGAATCACCTCCCTCAACCTGCTGGCCATGCTGCTTTTGATGCAGCCCAGGATGTGGTTGGCAAAATGCTTGTTGTGGTCATAAAAATATTGTGTGTCATAGTTGCAGAACCTCAGCTTGATTCATAGAGCCCCATATGAATTAAAGTTAAGAAATCCAATTGACTGTAAAGAATGTGTTATAGAATTATTTTTAAAAGTGTTAATAGTTTCAAGCATTAAAGTTAGATTGGCCCAAACTGTATAGCGTTCATGCTGTCTTGGTTTTATTTCAATTGTTGCTATGGTCAGAAACAAGGAGGTGCTGTAGGTTCCTTGTACCTTGAGATTCCTCAAAAATCTAGCTCTGAACACTCAGTTCAGTAATTATGATTACATTACTATTAAGACCATAACTTATGGTCCAGAAATTCAGTCTAGATCATGATATAAAAATGTGCTTCACCATAGTACAATCTCACTAAGCCAAATTTACATGTAGCGGTAGAAGTGGAAAATGCTGAAAAAATCAAAATCGATCACTAGTTTATTAATCCATACTTTTATAGGAGGTAAAAGGGTACTGGGAAGATATGCTAAAGTTTAGCACCTGAAAGTTTTTATGTGTACCTAATATGTTGGCAACCTTTGTTGCAGTGACTATGAAGTGGTGGATTTCCACGGCCGTAGGGCAGTGAGGCGGGTGCACAGCAAGCTCTCTACCTTGGACTTCAGGAGAGCACACTCTGATCTCTTCAGGGACCTGCTTGATAGAGTGCCATGGAATAAAGCCCAGCAGGGAACCCTGGAGTCCAGGAGAGCAGACTTTGTCCTCTTCTGGGATCTGCTCGATTCGTAGGAAAAACCTGGGGGTCAGAGGGGTCCAAGAAAGCTGGTTGTAGCAGGGAAGGTATTTTGTACTTTTTATTGCATTTTTCGATTTGGACATAATGTCATCTATGCCTATTCACTGTTCTTGGACTGAAGTTTGTATATACTTGAAATGGATTTAAATGCCTATAGAAAACACAGTAGAATCTAACCACATTTATGAGACCAGAACTAGCTCTTACTAGTCCTAGTTTAAATATTCTAACATGTAAAGCAGATTCTACTTATCTAATACACAGGAAGATCAAATATCTTGCTGTTAGAGCTCCAGTGCTGGCAGAGTTTGGAAATCATTATTAATTGTCCATTCCAACTAAGATTTGGGACCAAAAATGGGAGTTTAACAAATACATACTCCTCATCTCATATTGAATGTGTGAAAACATGACTTTTGGGGTGTTGTTATACATATAAAATGTATCTTTAAAGCCAGCTCTGATCATCCTGTCCCACTTCATACAGTAGTGTGAATATTCATACTGTGAGAAGTAGATCTCACAATATGTTCTATAAACTCAGAGACGTGTTTGAAAATTCACACATAACCACACTGCAGATCTAAATTGGTTGTGGTAATATTTAGCTTAAATATATCCATTTTATTCAAAAAACTCACAAACATAGCAAAGTTTTGGATACATTTAATATTTATTGTAAAACAAGACACATTCTTTGCATGGGGCTAATTTTATATCTAAGGCAAGAAAGTGCCATTTTAGTATAAAACATATAAACTAGCTTGAGGTACAGGAATAGTGAATGTTTAAATTCCCTATAATCAACCCTGGGTATATTTTTTTTATATTAATTTCTGTGAAGTGGAATCTTTGAAAAAAGTAGTAAAAGTCTATGTGTGGAATACTTTAAGAGCTGACATGGTGGACTTAAAGTTGCTACCTTGTGTCTTGTTAATATGTAAAAGCGGGATAGGAAGGCTAAAAGGTTATGATAGTTTTGTATATAAGCATATCAGTATAATTTTTATATGTGAGGTAAAAGCCACAACAAGTGCATGAGATGCCACAAATATAACACAGCAGTTATATTCTGTTTTTACAGGTAAACTGTGGCCTATAGAAATATTTCCAATTCATCCTCAAACTGTGTTGAACAAGTGGTTTACTTTGGGTCCACAGGAGGGAGAGGATTTGACCCTCCAAGCACAAGCAACTTCAGTTATAGTGCCACAACTAATTTTCACCCAGCTTGAAAAAAATGCATAATTATGCTGTTCTTCCAATTTAGGCTAATCTGTTTTAATACATGAAACCCAACCACAATCAAAACCCCCTTCCCACACTTGTAATGAAGTCCAACAGCATGCATTGCAGTAGGAAGTAATCAGCACATTGCTTCAAGCAGGGATCTGCTTTGACTTTTTCTGTTCTCAGTTATAGATCATATTTTCAGATTACTTTTACTGGAGAATTTTAATTGGTGGTCCTGTAGTCCCTTTAATTAGGATTTTATCGTTCAAATATGGAAGAGCTGTCTTCACGTTGTCGGGTAACGTGAAAGCATTGCCCTTAACCTTGCAGCCTGCTAAGCAATGGAACAGGAGATAAATAAAATGGAGCTTGAAACAGATTACGTCTGGTCTTAATATGAAGGGCCAATTAGCTATATTATCCACCTGCAGACAGTTCTGTTCTTTTGCACAATCAGTAAATTACTTTTCCCAGGGCATTGTATCAACAGTTAGGAATAGCCACCTCCAATTTTAAGCTTACTAAGAACTTCTGTAGTTGTTGCAAAGGATTAATTTGATTCCTTTTTGGACAGTGTTAACTGAAAGAACGGATTTTTGCACCAAATTCTGTGGATGTTTCCTGCATTTCATTTACCAAGCCTCTTTATTTTTTGTCTCCCTAGTAATAAAAAACACAGTGCTGTTTTTCATCTTTATAAAATCTGAATGCCAAATGTATTTATTTGCTTGAGGAGGACTATTTCAACAGCAATAAGACTTAGTGGCCTTGGAGAGAAGGGCCTTATTCAGCATTCAGCAGAGGAACTTGTACTGCCTGAATCTCTCTCATTATATAGGCTATATGCAGTAAACCACAGTGTCTAACAGCTGCTGGTGTTAGGATTAAGGGGAAAATATTTAATTTGATGCAGAGGCACGTATGTCATGATTTCTGCAGTAGCTTCTACCTGCTCCCTAGGGTGCATGCTAGATATATGGCATAACACTCAAATCATTTAATTGTGTCAACAAAATATGGTGCTGTTTGTTTAAAACAAAAATTAATTTTGCAATAAAATTGATTAGTTGATGGTTACTTCGCTGTCACTGTGCTGATAGACAGAAAGATAAAATGATTTTTTTTAATCTTGAGGGAGGGTTAAGAATTCTGGTGAGACCAGACCAAATATACAGAACATAAACTCGAATTAGTCTTTCTGTTTAGAGAATCAATAAAACAGGGAAGTGTGAAGAGTAACCCGGATCATCTATCAAAATGGGTATGTGCTCCTATTCTCACTGCCTTGTAAACAAGTGCCTTTAGCATTCTAGTGCCCAGAAGCATCCAAGACAATAGGACAGAAATAGTTTTCAGTTTGCAGATATATTGCCAATGACAAAAACAGGGGAAGATGAGAATGGAGCAACCTGCTTCCAGGAATCTCTAAACTAGATCATACTAAAATTCCGAGATGGCAACTCATGCAGTATGAAGATAACTCTCTGCTATCTGCAGTAATGAAAAGTGTATTTTGTGGAGAATGCTAATAAAATGACATAAGGGAGAAGTTATCTCTTAGATTTGAAAACAGTGACAAATAAAATCAGTAAAAACCCCATAATTATGTCAATAATGAAAACTTGCTTTTCTCTATGAGAAATCAGATCAGGATTCACATATACAGCACTGTGAGAAAACCTGAATGTGATCATAATTCTGAATGAGTGGATTTGTAACATTTTCAAATCCATGAGTAATGAGTTGCAATTAGTTAGATAAAGTAGATTATAAAAAAGTAATTAATCTACTGAAACAGCTCAAATTACTATTGCTTTTTACTTCTTTTGGTGTCAATTGTGCACTAGTTCTCTTTCAAGCAATACAATAGCAATAAAATAAACTGTAACAAGGGTGAAAAAAAAAAAAGAGGAACAGCAAGAGCTATGCTGATAAGAAAGAAAATGCTGCTCAGGAGCATAAATTGCTTCTACTGCTTCCTTGAAGAGGCAAATGTCTATGTGACCCTAGATTCCTCCTTGCTACAGATTAGGTAATGTGCACTTTACACACAATCACTTCTTTGGTCTTGAGGATGAGCTGTATTTTTCATTACAATGCCCTGAAAAAAATCATAGATGATGGTATTGCATGTGACAATGAAGAGTGAACATGTATGACAATGGAGTGGTTAGGGAGCAAAGGTACGCTCAAGAAATGAATGACACTTTGACGCTGTGTGGGGAAGTCATCAGCTGCTTTATTCCTACTTTTAATCCAGCGAGGCTGAGGAGGACCAAAAATAATTGCCAAATTAAGATGTTTAATAGTCTACATGTACTGAATTACTGCTCTAATTCCAATTCCTTGTGGACAGATTATCCTTATCATATCTTTCACCCGTGCTAGTGGATTACCACTGTTCTGCTGAACTGTTGGAGATTCTGTATGTAACTAATACTTTTTAAGGAAAACTGCAAAGATAACATGGAAAGACATTTTGGTCCAGAGCATATGAAAATGCCGTGAAGGGACCCGCTTTCGTTCTGTGCTGATCTTGTATACATCTTGTATGTAATTTTTTTCCCTTCTGCTTCCACCCTTCCCTCCCATCTATGAAATCAAATCAGTCACTTTCTGTTGTGTGCAAGCTGCCAAGAGATCTCCAAGTAGAAAATATAGTATATGAGTTCAGCATTGTATTATTATACTCTATATGTCATCAGCAGATACACGGAAAAACTTTTCTTCAGATGGTACTTTTCAAGTCCTTTGTTTAAGCTCCAATTTTTCTTATAGTTTTTTAAAAAAATGCAGTTGCTACAGTAACTAGAATAAAAGTGGGGAGGGAGTAAAGTAAATATAAATGTTAAATGGGAGAGGGAAAGACAGAAAGCCTCTTGCTACTGAAGCATAGATTATAAATTAGTGCTGCTATGCTGCAGAACGGAACAATTTTGTGGAAGATATTTTTTGCCAGAAATGAAAGCCTAGCCAAGCGATATTTTGAAGCATGCCATTACCCTCAGGGTGGAATCTGGCAAAAAAGTCAAGTTGTTTTGCATGTTACCTTCGAAATTGTGTGTTTTTAAATCTTAGCTTGTGCTTTATTGAGATGCAATTCCAAGCACACATAAAGGCAAACTGCTAAAACAGCTATAAATGGTTATTTTATTTACTGTTTGATCACCTCCCCTGTAACCACTGATTTCTTTCTAACTATTATAACTTTAGTTTCTTGCATTCAAAGTGGTTCCCCAAGGACAACAAAGGAAGCCAATAAATTCAAAGGCAATATTGTGAAATGAAATATAAGTTTGGCCTTTTATATGTAGCAGCCAGCTCTACAGAATTTATGCTTTAAGCTGTCAATTAAGTAAGCAGCACGAACTTTTTCTTAGTGACTAAATAACATCCTGATACTGTCCAATGTTTGGTGACAAAGCTCTAATAGGTCACAGTGGTGCAATAAGGATGACCCACCAATTGTGGGTTCTTTGATTACCATGTAAGCAATGTAGACTAAGCATATATGAATGAAACAACCACAATGGCAATTTGTAAAACTCATGCAAGAAATTAATTTTAGCATTACTTATTAACACTTCATAAGAAAAAGTAGGATTGGGTTAGTCTTGACATGTTACCTACTGTCTGCTTGTGCTTCTCTCTGCCCTCCTCCACTTCTTTTGTTTCTACCATGCATCAAATTGTTTGTGTAGGTTATCAGGTGATAACAGATTCTCTTTGAATACTTATCTTTCCACGGAATATTAATTCAACCTTGTATCCTTGTCCTAACATGGAATTATTAACAGTTTTTGCCTAAAAGAGATTCATCCTGATAAGGATTTCAGAAAAAGATGTCATTTTTAGTTTAATTAAATGACCTGTTATTCAAAGACAGTTGAATTGGTGTTGTCTATAAACATCAAGTGTTAGTGGAATCTCTGAAACCTTAAAAGTTAGTGAGAAAAACATTTTTAGACATCTGATCCCAGAGATGAGAAGGTTCAAGAGAAGCATATGTGAGAGCCAGGGATACATATAGTTATAGAAAATGAGAAATTATAGAAAATTAAATATTGATGTTTGTAAAAATGAATAAAACCTATGATATTTAATTGCTTGAAACATTAATGTAATATGAAATCATACGACATTGTACATGTCCTACCTTAATTATAGTTACATATTCTGATTTYCATCAACATTCTATCAGGCTGAAGCAAAAAATCTCTGTAGCACATAACTCTAGAACAAAGGAACACAACACAATGCAGATGAAAAGAGACATAGATAGCACTCATGAGTAAGATGAAAATATGTCGAAGTGATCACACCAGTGTAGTTAAATAAGTAGGATTTCCGAACACAAATCCATCAGGCAATACAGTGATTGTGTATGTAGCAACACTGATAATAGAGAAGTTAGTTTTTTGTAAGAAGAGGAAAGACTCTTTTAGTGATTGCTGGATGAACTCATTTACTAGTAGAGCTTGTTTCCCTTAATATGTTGAAATAGCGATATCATTTTAAGTACTCTTACTCCAAACTAAGAATTTTTCAATGAATTATTCAGATTTTAGTCATATCATTTAATGGTTAAGGAGCAGGTTCAGCAAATGCACAGTTACATAGTAATATTTTTAACATGTTGCTAATATTGCCTTTTAAACATTTCATTACTTGAATCAGTGCTATGCCTTAGAAAGTGAAAACTGTGCTGTCCTTGACAATATTACCCTCACTAAATAATAATTTTTTTCACACGTATCAGTCCATAAATATTTCTTAGAACTGCTGGTATCTAATTTTTTCATAAAACCAGACATTAAAAAACTTACCTTTTTTAAATGTGGAAGCCCATTATGATACACATAGCAGACACCTTATTAAATCAAGTTATTAATGAAAAAATGGGCATGGGAGAGTCCTCGCAAAATGCTTATTGCTCAAAGAACTCCAGTTTAGCTTTCAAAAAGAACTGAATGAAAATTATAAAAATTAGAAATAATAGACCTCATTTCTTAACCAAAAATTGCTTCAGCTTTGAGATTTTCTAAATATTTGAGCTCTTTGGAATCTTAACCCTTTCAATGAATGACTACAGCAAATTATATTAGGCATTGCACCAACAGGATTTTTTGTATCCCTGTGTCCTGAAAGGTATGAGTGTTTTCTAAAAGTATTTGTGGTTTTATATTCTTCCATGAGCTTTAGAGAAGTATAAAAGTAAAGCATTTCTGAAGGTTTCCTGCCCTCCCCCTCCTCTTGTGGAAACACTTCAAAGTATGTTTTTTTGAAATAGGTAGAAATTACAGTTTGACTGAGAAGTACTGAGTCCTGCTTTGGTTAGCACTTACAGAACTAATTTCTGAATGTGATAGTCTTTTCTGTTCAGGAAATCTCGACCTGGGTAATAAAAAACTGATTGTATGCCACAGCACTGAAAAATGCCTCCTGAAGCACTTAAGCACAGCTCCTGTCCATTCTTCAGAGTGAGTCACAGACTAACTCAGACTTTCACAGTCTTGTTCCATCATCATTTGACTAAAATAGGCGTTTTCACCCTACTATGCTGTACTCAATATCCGCTTTTTTTTTATCCACTCTCCAAGCTGAACTCAACATTAGATATTGTTAAAAATAAATAGCTCTAAAGCCTGGGGAGAAGGGAACAGAGTAGAGCTAACATTTCTCTGCATCAGTGATTATACTAAAGATTTCCTTTTGCCTTTCTAACTTAAAAAGTTACATTTTACTGGCTGAACCAAAGCCTCAGCTAATGTTTAAAAAGAAGAGAATATTAAGTAATTTGCAATAACAAAAATATATTCCTAATGAACCTTGAAATGAGCCTTCTTACTGAAACTGTTCCTATACCTGAAAAGAAGCTCCTTTAGTTAACACATCACTGCCTATTGTATATGGAACATAAACCAATGAAATCCCTGACTAATATATCCTGCAAGAAGACTAGATTAAAAGGATTTTCAAAATGAGATTGTAAAGCTGATCTTAATCATAATATCTCACTGAAGTTATAATTGTGTTGTGGGCTTTTAAGATACCATGCTGCATATTGTATGTATGTCATTCTTTATCATGGGGAAAGCCATAAGGATATTAGATTTAGCTCAACTCTCTAATTTTATCCACCTTCAAAAACATGCAGTTATGAGTCCATATAATTAAAAAATACACTTAATTTCAAATAACCAAAAGTTTTAAGCACTGTAACCTGGTTCTGGAACATATTTCTGGTAGTATTAGTGGGGCAAAGCACTAGCTAAGATGGAACTAGATAAGTTAAAGGACGGGATTAGATGATGTGGTTCTCTATGATAGCAGCGGCCTGGACTTGATAACCCAAGATCGTTTCTAGTCTTATCTCCTGTAGAAAAAGAAAGATACTGATCTCACAGAGTAGTGAAGAAACCTTACCTTAGCAAAAGACTTAAGAGCTAGATTCTATCTCAAAGTCATAGCAGGTATGGTACAGAAAGACTGATAGAGAAAAGGTACGTAAGCCGTAGTACAGAGGAAGATCTCTCAACTTTAAACAGTACAGCATTCCCTGTGTCCACTAATGTTTTGCTGATCCCCTCCTTCCCAACCTAAAATGAAGGAAGAAACAGCTCACCAGGTGAAGCAGACTTTTTTCTTAGTAAAATCTTAATTTGGAATTAAACACTAACCCCAGTGTTCATAAAGATATTTATGCCTATCCACAATTGACTCAAAAAACATAAGTATTAGATTGATTGTTTCAATCAATCTAAGAAACAAATGTTTCTTTTCCATTGATCTGCTTGAATTGACTGCAAAGGAAGAACTTCTGTTTACACAGCTGGGTGGGAAAACAGAGAAGCCACATATAACAGTGTCTCTTTCCTGTGCGAACCGCTTCTGGTTCCTAGTGGACTACTGCACAATGGAATTGATGACTGGATTTGGTACCTCTTCCATGATAAAGACTAGATACCGAAAATAATGCAGTGCTTTGCTGTGGGTGGCATATTTTGATAAAAGCACCAGCTGCACTTTTGTCCAACCTCTGAAGAAAAGCTGGAGATTTGGTTTAAATAGGCCTTTAGAATCTCTGTAGCTTTTTTACTGATCATAGGCAGAGATGGCGTTACCAAGAGTGGTAGTTGGTATGAAAGGTTTTTAGGATCAGTTTGAGCATTCTTTGTTCATACCTCAAATTCTTTATCAGCCCCTCTGATTTCCTTGCCTGTTTTCATTCAAGCAAACCTTCCATTTCCTAAAAGTCAGCCTTTTTCATGTCATAGTTTCCTTAACTTTCTCAGTGCGCTCTGATTGTTTAAGGTAGGGCATTTGGACCATTTTATTTTCTTCTTGAATTGTCGGACAAATTTTACTTGGGCTTTGATATAAAAAAACTTTGAAGTCTTCAATCTGTTAGTAAATTTCATGCTTTTTGGACTGCTATTTTTGTGTTCTTCGTCCCCTCTTCCTCTGTCTTTACCTCTCATAAATTTGAACATTCACATGCTAGATTTACTTGTCTAATTATTGCAGCAGCACTTCTATATCCTTCCTGTCCCGGTTCTTGTCCCCAGATGTAGGACAATATCACTTTGAGCCTGGTGTTCTTTTGCATACCTTAGCTTTCTTCCAGTTTCTCCTTTCTTATTGAAAATATTAGTCTACAACAATTTTTGTTTTCATTACCTGACTCCATTATGGTTAATGGAGGCCATGCTGCCTGTGCAATTTCCTTCTTCAGAGAAACTTCCAAGTTCCTAACATACCTATATCCGTCCTACCTACACTATTGCCTCATTCACACATTGGGGCTTCAAATCGGTACCTACTCAGGTCTTGAATAAAGAGCTGACGAGATTTGAAGAATGCTGTTTTTGAGGTGTTAGTCTTAGTTCTCCTGCCTAGCAGTCAGAATTTAGCTCCAAGAGCTAAGGCTCACAAAAGCACTTCATTTCTTCATGCTTAATCATTCCTTTATCCCCAGTTTAATCTGCCACTAAAGACAGCAGTTGTCTGCATCAACAGTATACATGTTAGAACAATAAACTCTGTGATGTTGAACACTGTGTAGGAATCATGAATCAAAGAAAAGGCAACCAATAAGGAACCACATAGTGAGTCACAGGTAACTCAGATATTCAGTTCATGTTAACATAGACCATTAATTGTTATTTTCTGTGGAGTGAGGGCTATTGAGATGGAGATATGCCTTGTTATTTGACTTCATATGGCCCATATTATCTAGAATATTAGACTGACTGATCATAAAGGTCACTTCCGACTTAAAGAGCTACAGTTCTAGGAATTACTGTGGGTGATGACAACGTGTAGCAATTGCGATTCTAGATCATGCAGAACCAATAAATCTGAAGTTAAGAGGTCTGATACTGCATTAAAAGTATAAGTAATCCAACACAGAATAAAATTTGGATTTAAATGAGTGACAGTTAATTGAAAGCAACTATAAATCTGCCATATCTTTTAAAGATTTATTAGTAGCATTTTTTTTTTATCCCGTGCTTCTCTCCTCCCAGTTTCTCTCTTTGCACATTAACTCATCCCAGATTGAAAGCAGAGAAACCATGTAAAGGGGCTGCATTTGTTTGGAGGAAAGAATTAATTTCTTAGGAAAGACTTCAGAGGTACTCAGGAAAAATTATGATGCTAAAAAATCTGAAAAACAAGTCCATAGAAATGAGTTAAGGAAGGTGAAATCAACTGTTTATATACTCAGTGGAAAGAAGGTCAATTGTGTGGACTGTTGAAGGAGAAGCAGGAAAATCAGATCAAACTGCAGATGTACATTGCAGAAATGTTCAATATATTTTTAATTGTTTAATCAGTGTTGACAATACTGACATCTACCATCTGATTGAGGTCAATAGTCTTCAAACACCTGTAAATAGTAGTGTCCTGGGTTAGTCATATATTCTATTACCACCCACAAAAGCTGGATAAATTCAGTTACACACCTGGTCCCTGAGGGACTCCTTATCTCAACTGAGATAAGAACTCCGGCTGACAGCAAGCGCCACCCATCCTGATTATCTAATCTCAGCTGATGGCCCATTAGCACCACCCAGCTTGATTAATAGCCGGATCTTGGATCATCGGAGGACCATGGGGATCATCCAAGTTCATTACCGAAGCAACCAATAGAACATCGGGAAGATCCTCTTCCATTGTGAAAGTCCCCGCCCCTGGGGGAGGTGCCAGCCAAGAAGCACAGCATAAAACAAGGGTTTTGGATGGGAGAAAGGACCCTTGACTCGACGGGACTCAGCTCTTGGGACTCCACTCTCAACGGGACTCTCGACTCAACTGGACTCCACTCCTCAGAATTGGATTCAGCTAGCTACTCCACTCCACTCCTCGGAATTGGACTCAGCTACTCCACTCCACTACCGGGACTGGACTACCAGGCCTTTCTGCAGGACCAGTGCCTAACTGGACTGCACAGCTACCACCCTGGTCAACAGGGTATCAGACTGTACCATGACTCTGTCAGTTTGTTTAAGCCCGTGTTTCTGTATTACTGCATTTATTTTAACCTTTTTAATTAAAATTGTAATTTTGACCTAAAATCTCTCAAGGTATTTTGTGTGGGGTTAATTTCCCCTGCTGGTTTACAGTCAAACCAGCACAAGTAGGAAAACAGATTTTATATAAAGTCAGCAGTTTTAGAATGTGTCATTTCTATATTATTTCTAGTTCACTTATCATGCATTGCTACTGTTTACTTCTAGGTTTGAAAAGAAAGCAACAGAAAAAAGTAATAAAATGTCTTCCTAGCTTCAATGGAAGTCAATTTATACTATAAAAACACTAAACCAGTCAGTATTGGAGATACTAGGTCCACCCACACAGAACTCTAGGTAGTCAATACTTTTCATTTCCTTGGGTGTAACAGATGTGATTTTATAGTCAATACACACAAGCCACATACTGATAAAGCTGCTTTCTGAAGCCAATCTCAGGATTTAAATGGCTTGTGCCCTTCTTTACAAAGAAAAACATGGGTTTAAAAACCCATTTTGACTCAAAAGTGTGCTTTGACTTACCTTGTCTTCTTTGTTGGCTTTCTCCACAGATGTAGATTCCCTGATGGCTTCTTACTGCATTCTTGGTATTTCTTATGCATTAGCAGAGTAGTTTATTTTCCATAAAGTTCCAGGCTACTCTTAGTTCCTTCAGCTATTATTTAAAGACAGAGGAATGAACCCCTAACATAATCTCATCTGACATCAACCACATTGGTGTTTAGTTGTGTGTCTGGGCTCTGTAGCTTCAGTAGCTAATTTATACAATGAAGTGGAGAATTCCTCTCACACTATAAATATAAGACATGAGTAAGTTCGTTCTCATGAGCACAAAGTAAGAAGCAGCTACATATATCTGGTAAGCTGCGTCTTCTTAAAACAAAATTGCTCCATTTTTTTTGTGTGTGTTAATTATTCAATATTTATAAGTGTTTGCCGTGACAGATGCGAAAATGCGTCTGTGTCAACCTGGTTTTGACACATTTTGCTTTGTGAATGTGTTTTTATAATTGCCTTTGGATATTATGTATTCTATTCTATTTAGTACTGGAGGCTGTTCACATGTTGGGTCAGAGGAAAGAGTTCATTTAGGATATGATGTCTGTCCTTATTTTCAACAAAATACAAATTTATCACCCTATAATCACCTTTCAAAACTCATTCAGGACTTCTTCCCAAAAGAGATGTGTTGCTTTTTTTTTTCCAGAAATTCTCTTTTGCATAACTCTCCACTCTTTTGATCAGACAAGATTATTATCTCACTGATTTTTTTCCTGTCCAGCAATATAACATCTTCATCTGTCTTTTATGAAGACCTCTATAAAATTAGAGATTAAATCCTGGTTTGCTTTAGTTACAAGTATTCCTTTGCTTTTTAAAGAACACTGTGGTGGTTTGACCTTGACTGGATGCCAGGTACCAACCAAACCCACTCTATCACTCCTCTCTTCAGCTGGACAGAGGGAGAGAAAACAATATGATGAAAGGTCCATGGGTTGAGATAAGCACATGAAGAGATCACTCACTGATTACCAATCATAGGCAAACTGGATTCCACTTGGGGAAATAAATTGAATTTGTTGCAAATCAAATCAGAGTAAGATAATGAGAAGTGAAACCAAATCTTAAACACACCTTCTCCCTGCTATTCCTTACTAGGCTTAACTTTATTCTCAATGCTCTAACTCCTCCCCCAAGCAGTGCAGCAGGGACAAGGAATGGGTCCATTCATCACATGTTGTTTCTGCCTCTGCTTCCTCCTCAGAGAGAGGACTCTTTCCACTTCTTCAGGATCCCTCCACCAGGAGACAGTCCTCTATGACCTTCTCCAGTGTGAATCCTTCCCATGGGCTACAGTTCTTCTTGAACTTCTTCAGAGTGGGTCTCTTCCACAGGCTTCAAGAAAAGCCTGCTTGAGCGTGGTTCCCCGTGGCAAGTCCTGCCAGTAAACCTGCTCCATCTTAGACTCCTCTCTTCATAGGTCCAGAGGTCCTCCCCGGACCTTGCTCCGGTGCAGGCCTCCCATGGAGTTCACATCCTCCTTTGGGCACATCCACCTGCTCTGACATGGGGTTCTCCACAGGCTGCAGGTGAATCCCTGCTTCCCCATGGGCCTCCATGGGCTGCAGGGGCACAGCCTGACCCACCATGGACTGCAGCTGATGGACTCAGCCTTGACCAGGGGTGGATCCATCTTGGAGCCAGCTGGCATTGGCTCTGTCAGACACAGGGAAATCTAGTAGTTTCTCAGAGAAGTCACACCTGTACCCACCACCACCCCTGGTTACCCAAACCTTGCCACACAAACCCAATATGAATATTTTTGCATTTTGCAAATTTTGTATGGTTGAAATATGTTCTTGTGGGCACTGAGGTGGCGTTGAGATAATAAAATTTCTACTTCCTTCCCTGTTAAGCTGTCTTGGGCAAAAATACATCCGAGAAACAGCCACAAGCTGAGAGCCCATCAGAACCTCATGAAGTTCAACAAGTCCAAGTGCAAGGTCCTGCACCTGGGCTGGGGCAATCCCAGACATTAGTAGAGACTGGAAGTTGACAGCAGCCCTGTGGAGAAGGAGTTGGAGGTTTTCATGGATGAAAAACTGGACATGGACCAACAGTGTGCACTTTCAGCCCAATAGGCTAGCTGCGTCAAAAGAAGAAAAGCCAGAAGTTGAGGAAAGTGATTCTCCTCCTCTACCCTTTCCTTGTGAGACACCACCACAAGTGCTGTGTCCAGGTCTGGAGTCCTCAGTCCAAGAAAGATGTGGACCTGTTGAATCAAGTTCAAAGGCCCATTGAGATGATCTGGGGCTGGAACATCCCTTCTATGAAGGCAGGCTGAGAGAGCTGGAGTATTTCAGCATAGAGAAGAGCAGGCTCTGGGGAGACTTCATTGCAGCCTTCCAGTACTTAAAGCTTATAAAAAAGAGAAAAAGTGACTTCAAGGCCATGTCCCCCATAGGATAAAAGGGAAAGGCTTTAAAGTGAGGGAGGATAGGTTTACATTAACTATCAGGAAGAAATTCTTTAGTGTAGGGCCAGTGAGGCACTGGAACCGGTTACCCAGAGAAGCTAGATGTCCTATCCCTGGAAGTGTTCAAGGCTGGGTCAGGTGGAGCCCTGAACAACACATGATCTAGTAGGAGGCATCCTGGCTCTGATGGGGTGTTGGAACTTTAAGGTCCCTTCCAACCCAAGCATTTTTTTTTCTTTATGATAATATTGTTTTTTTGCTCTCAAATATTTTAATTGCTGACCTGTAAAAGTTTTCTTGTAGCAACACAATATTAAATTTTTGTTCTTCACTACTTGTAAAACCCTCTTACTTTTGACAGGTCCCCTCAGCCCTTTAATACTTATAGAAATCCTTGTTGTTGGCTGACACATACCAACAGTTTTCCAGATTTTAAGTACATAATTCCATATCTGCCAGCATAAACTTTGTTGATATTTTTTATTAACTGTGAACATCTCTGGATGACATAAACAAAAATATTGATTACAATGAGCCTTATGTCTGCTATGATAATGTCCAGATTATTTTTGATGTTTCTTAAAATGTCAGAAAATATTTTCATTCTTAAGTTTGGTTTTGTGGGTTTGTAGACCCAAAATATTTTCATGATCTTTAAAGCTTTCATTATTTGAAGTCTGCTTTTTTTTCTGTTCCACTTGTCTAATGTACCTTAATCCTTTCAATAAATCTTGTACTCTTGCTTGAACACCAAACTCCCATTTAAGAGTACCCAGTTGGGGCACTCTCAACTGCAGCTTTCTATGATGTGCTGGCAATAAACCTTTTTCAACAGAGTCAGGTAACTGAGACAGCTGCTCAGAGCCATGCATCAGCATGCCTGCCATCTATTTTTCGGTTTTACAAAGTATCTGCTTTCTCCTTCTTCTTTTAATCTTAGATCATGTAATTTCTTCCTCGCTAATTCCTGGTAGTTTTGTTGCTCTCGTGTTTTTTCCCCCATCTTCCCCACMCTCTAAGCTTTACAAATTTGCTGACAAGAAATATTGCATAATTAATATAAACTAAAGAAACACTTTCAAAATTGAAAGCAATGAATAAACTCCTGAAACAAATATTTCACAAAGAGGTACACACAATTCCATCTTCTTGTATTAAAGTATACCTAATTGTTTTCTTTATTAAATAAGTTATTAAGAGATACTTCACACAGATGAATCAGTATCCAGTGTGGGTCTCAATTTACCTAATTCTCTTTTTCTAAGAGCTGACCATACCATTTAGTTTATCTATTGAGGTAGAGGATAATTCATCTCAATAAATGTAGATGTGTAGGACAGAAGGGACAATTCTTTCACTGGTGGAGCTATGTGTGTACTTGAATCACTATAATAATCAGCTTTAATTTTTTCCTAATAGTTGTGATATTTTGATATGAAAGAATAATATCCAAATAATGTGGACCAATGTTATAATGTCACTTTCTTATTTGTTATTTCTTTGCTGACTCTGGATCATGGTATTTTACAAAACTTATCCTAAGGGCATGTTCTGTATCACAAGAATTCAGAGGTTCAGATTTTCAATTAAAAGAGCCAGCCTATTGTTTATAGGGTATGAGTCTCCTGAGCTTTGAATTTTCTTTTGACAGATCAGACAGTTGATGAAATGTTCTTTCCAGAAGTCCATAGGTGAACCAATTTTTCTAGGAACAGAGAAAAAGTTCTGTGAAAACTACTCATATCCACATAACATTTTCTCTTCAATGTCCTAAAAATGTTATGAAAAAGACAATTAATGTGAAAAATGAATGCTTTATACAGTAAGAATTGAGAGCCTTTTTGGATATCAACCTCATTAAATTCTCATTATTTACAGATGAAATGGTTTGAATTATCCTTGTAAATTTTTTTTGCTGATGTTCTGTTTCTTCCATTATTCTTATCAGCAATATTTTTGTCATTTTAAGTGCTTAAATTTATACCAAGTATTTAATTATCTTGACAGCTGATAACAAAATATGTTAAATAGGAAGTAGGTTGAATTATTTGAATAATTTCCTGAATTGCATCAGGAAAAGAATTAAACAAAACCCTTTAAAAAAAACTACCTAAGTAGAATTCCAAAGAGATAAATATATCGGTTTTCAATCCAGTCACAGCAGAATTAAAGTCTGATCCAAAGCCACTGAAATCAATAGGAGCATTTCCACTGAGCTGGCCTTGGATCAAGCTCCTGATGCAGAAAGCAAAAAATCGAAGCTCCTTTGTCTGTATTCATTGCACATGCAAAAATAAAGGAGCTTCATCCTGTACTCAAGTGAAGACAAAGAATCTTCATCTTGAATAAAATACTGTAACTTCTGGTCACATAGAACCTTTCTAAATCTAATAATGAGCTGTTAGATATAAAAAGTTTGAAAATAGAGTTTTCAAACATTTGACTCCTAAGAGTTCAGAAAAAAATTTTTTAAACATACTTTTAAACCATTTTCCACTAACAACAGAATCACTAGTCACTCAGTTTTGACTGTCCTTTATTCCTTTTCAATATATATGTTGCATAATGCTAAACATCGAGGAAGCCACCAAATTACCACAATAAAATAATGTTATATTACACGTATGGAAAATGCAACACATCTGAAATATTAGAAAATAATTTTGTTTGTGTTATGTAAAAAGTGCAATCCATGATTGCAATATGGAGACAAAGAAACTACAAGGGCCTGAGGGCCAGGGACAATTTAGGACAGCACAATAACACTGGTGAAATGTTTTGATACTCAAGATGACATTTGTGCATCTAAGAGAAATAAGATCCTCCTTCACACTGCATTTAACTTATAGTAATATTTCCACAGATTCCTAAGGTTAACATTGGGACTGTTGGCAGTTTTAACAACAAATATTGTCTCTCTTCCTTAGTGTTACGTATCTTGTGACCCTATCAATACAAGCTCAAATTCTTCACTAAGACCAAATTCTTTAAACACTTAATTTTTAGTGACTAGCATGTCATTTCTGATAGATTTAATTCTAAAATTTCCTCTGGATTTTTTAAAATTAGTTATTGCTCCACAGATAAACCATTTAAACCTCACTCTGTTGTGTACCCTGACACAAAAATCACAAGAGGATGCTGGGTAGGAAAGAACTGTTTGAGGTTTTAATTTCTTCTTTCATTCCAGAACCTATTTTATATTCCAAGCCCACAAAAACTATAATGTACAGTCATAAATAGCATTTCCTCACATGATTCATAGAGACCCTATATAGTGTTCCCAATTTGAACTGCAGGCTGGTGGGACTAAATTCCCTAGTTTTCCTCTTTGGTCTATGAGAGCAGAGAAGTGCCTTTGGTAGCATTTTAAGAGCTGCCTAGGCCAATGAGCTTAGGCCTATTTTGTGTCAAAAATGCTACAAAGAAATTTCCTCTTGATGAGTATGCATTCATTCATAGCAAATCCCCCTCTTTCTTCTTCCTTTCTCAGTTTAGGAAAAAAAGGTGAGGGTGTACTACAGATTGCAGGGACAATTTCTGAGGCATGAAGTCTACAGAATTGTGTCACAAAAGTTCTATTGGACTGGAGAATGATGGTTCRTTTTAAAGCTGATGGGCCAATTTTTAAGTCTGTTACAGAATAATGCATTTGTGACCATAAATTTTTGTCTTCCAGACACCTGAGTGATGAACAGTCATCAAAATGCACGTGAAAAAAATATTTTAATTTTTCCAGAAAAGTAAATTAAAGAACACACAGTCACGTCAAAGACATTTTTTCAATTCTAAAAACTATTTTGAAACACTTTCTAGATGTATCCTAGAGGAATCACAGCTAAAAGATGCAGATGGCAAATCTTCAGAGCTGGAAATATTAATTTATAAAAAAATAAGTTTCTGTGATTAAGATTTTATACTTTTCTCTAACAGCAATTGTCTGAAAAAAGCTTTAGCCTTCCCCTCTCTATATAACTGCCACCTGTTTCACAACTGATCACTACCTGGAGTATTGCAGGTACTGAAGACCACAGATTTTAAGAGGATACTTGAAAGTTGAAGAGTTCAGGAATGGAAGAAAATTACAGCTAGACAAACTTTTTCCGAAGGAGGAATCATGTTTCATTCTTCAGAAATCTGAGAAGTAACTTAATTACAGTGTTTACAATGGAGAATCCATGCAAATGGTTAGCATGTATTCACTTCACTTAGAGACAAGAGTAGGCAATAGAACTGTAAGCAGAATCTAGATGAATATAAATTTCAAAGAAAGGATTGTGTGGTGGGAGGGGGAGAGCTTAACTGGATACTCATGGAGCTAGGCATGAGGTGATGGATTCTGGATCACATGATAGATTTGGATAAAAACTGGAGAATTAAAAAACTGTTGTTCTAGGCATAGTAGGTGAAATGGTGTTGCTCGTTTTATAAAAGCGAGACTATACAGTTAAGAGGTATCTTTCCCCTCACACTCAGCATTGGTGAGGCCACACCTTGAGTACTGCGTTCAGTTCTGGGTCCCTCACTTTAGAAAGGACATTGAGGTGCTGGAGCGTGTCCAATGACGGGCCACAAGACTCATGAAAGAAAACATGACTTAGGAAGAACGGCTGAGAGAGCTGGGTTTGTTTAGTCTTGAGAAGGCTCTTGGGGGATGTCGTTGCTCTCTACAACTGCCTGAAGGAGGTTGTAGTGAAGTGGGGCTGGTCTTTTCAGCCATGCCTGCGGTGAGAAGACCAGAGGAAATGCCTTAAGCTGAAATAGGGGAGATTCAGATTAGATATTGGATTGGAAAAATTTTTTTCACTGTTGGGGTGGTCAGGCATTGGAATTGGTTGCCCAGGGATGTGAAGTCACCACCTCTAGTGGTGTTTAAGAGGTGTCTGGATCTGGCTCTCGGTGATGGTTTAGGGGTTACAGTGGTAGTGCTGGTTGATGGTTGGACTGGTTGATCTAAAAGATCTCTTCCAACCTTAATGATTTTTTGATTTTATGATCTTTCTTAGCTCCGTGATTTAATTAAATGACCCTTTATTTTCATAGTTTATTTGACAAACTCTTGCAATGACATTGAGAATTATAGCTTTGGAGAAGAATTGTACAGCAAAATAAAACTCCTTTTTACAAATGTCAAGCATTACAAAAACAATGGAAATATATAGATAGGTAATAGATAAGATATACTGTACTTACATATACCTAAAAAAAAGTGTTTTCTAAATCAAGTGTATGTGCGCTAACTTTGTTTGTTCTTTAAATACAGACATTAATAACGCAACATTCTGTACTCGTCTATAAAGGCTGGTAAGGACTAGCATGTCCAGGCCTACCTAGAGACTGTTTAATCTGCAGTTTACAGGACATACATAATTTCACGTCCTCTGGAAACGTGAGAATTTATAAATCCATTTTGGAGATGTTAAATTTTGGTGTCAGTTATTCTTTTGGAGTTATTTAATTAAAATTTGGAGTTAGACATTGGAGCCAAACCTATTTACAGGCTGTGATATACACACTTGTGATCCAGGTGATATAAATTGTTCCCTATAACATTCAAGGGCTATCTCTCCTGTCCACCACATTAATAAAAGTGGATGTTACAAGGTGCAGAAATTTAAAGTAATTTAAAATCCAAACAATGTTTATTTTATATTGTATTTTCTAAAAATACGCTTCTTCTGTAGCAAAAAAATGTGTCTATTTAACAAATTTATTTGTATCCGAACATACCGAAGTCACAATTAAAATCATACATTGTGCTTCTTATGTCACAAATTTCAGTTGGCCTTGGTAATTTTCTTTTGTCAAAGAGAACACAGCTGAAATAAATTCATTTGTGGTAATTCCTCACTGTATACAGAGATTCAAACAAAGATGAGCAGCAGTTTTATTTTTAAAACAAGTTGATGCTCTTTGATTAGAAGATTTTTCCCCTGTGTTCCTAATAAAAATATTATGCTTTAGTCCTAGGTAAAGAAAGAGTTTTACTCCTTTGTAACCTCTAACCGAAATCAACATTTAGCATTTCTAACAAAGTCTTCTGAAGTGCTTAACTATGGATTCAGAAAAATATGCTGGCTAAAAAGGAGATGATTTACAAAATGTAGTAATTTTCAGAATAAGGTGCTAATGGAGTGTATATTATTTATGCAGCTATAGCTGAATCCTGAAAGGTGTGGCACAACCCAGTATCTTTCATTGTCTCACACAGTAAACTCTGACACCACTCCAAGAGCTACAAAATCACTGATCAGTTGGAAGGAACCTCTAGAGACCTTCTTGTCCATTCTCACACCCATACTTGATCACACAGATCATAAAGAAAGGTTTTTCTTATGTTTAAATGGAATAAACTGTATTTCAGTTTGTGTTCACTGCTCCTTGTGCTTTCCTTGGGCACCACAGAGGGCATACACATTGATGAGATTTCTCTCAAGCCCAAACAAGCAATATCTTATTTGAAAAAAAAGGACAAAACTTTCTAAGGAGCTAGAATTGGGGACAGAAAGCGCTATATCTATAGCAAATTTTACAAAATGTATATAAAGGAAAAATTTGGTGAAATTAATGGGGACAGATCTAAATCACAGTTCAAATCTATAGCTCTAAAATAGAATAGCATAAGCACAAAAATATTTTGTATTTACATTTATTAGAAGTTTAATCTCTTTTTTTCTATGTAAACAGCAGTAATGATGCTTTGATCATACAAAATGTGCACAAAACCCATTTTGTTTCTGACTTCATGTTGACTGTGCACTAGCTATAAGATCAACACTATGTATCATTGATGTGTTTTTATTTGATTTTAGCTGTAAATATGACAACACACACTAATGGTGTTTGAAGCCTAAGGAAATATGCCAAAAATAAAGATATGCATGTTAAAAAATTGTAATGTCTAAGGATAGTAAAAGTTTTAAGTGGGAAACTTAAAGATTCTGACTAGCAGTTTTCAGGTTTTTCTACCCCATCACTCAAAACTGCATTATTAGTCATGTGTTGGTGGTGTCTGAGGATATGGTAACATTGATTTTCTTGTGCTTTGCCTCTGATGCCCAAGATGGCATGAGTAGTGTATTTGTGGTGAATACCACCTTGATTTGACCTTGCTGTTAGATAGCAGAATTGCCAATATGTTCCTAAATAACCCGACCCAAGTTTTGGAAGTGTTATCCAAACTTGTGTTTGGAAAGTGGAACTGCTGGTGCAGGGGGAAGGTCACCAAACACTACAACATCCTCTATAAAGCAAGGTAGGAGTGAATATGCCTCTGTCAACAAATTATTTTCTCCCCTCTTGGCTGCAGTGGAACTCATGCGTTCCTGGATTCTCCCCAGGTTTTTCATAGAAGCCCACAGACTGGAGGATATAGAATCAACAGCATGCCCACTAACAGTGCCAAAAGAAGGGAGCCAATTTTTCAGAAACATTAGGAAACGGGAATCAGAAATTGAGATTAGCAGTGGGGATTATGCTCTCAATGTGACACTCTCTTAAGTGATATCCAGGTTAGCATAAATTTTGAGCTTTATTCATAAAATTGAAATAAAAATTGTTCCCCATGCCTTAGTAGAAGTACTAAGGAAACTTTTCTAATACCTTATTTTTACAAGGTTAAATATCAGACTGTCTCTATTTTATATGTCATATATTTTATACATGTATCTATGATGTTTTCAATAAAAATATTTTTAATCAGAGATTTATATCAGTAAATACAGAGCATAAACTGTCATGAGTATATAATTGCACATTTCCATGAAGCTCTGTCATGTTGGGTGGATGGAATTATATAACCACCTAATTCTATAAGCAAAATAGAGGGAAACTCTAGAGCTACTCTATCTAGACACAATTAATCAGAGCTTGTTTGGTTGGCTTTTTTTTCTTTTGTTCTTTACACTAAACTTCAAGCTTCCTTCTGAAAAATAGTTTTGAACGTCAGTTCAGCACAGAAAAATGAGAGAACTCCCAAATTACGAAAAAATCCCCCACTAACAGAGTGTTTAATTGTTCATTCTCTCGCTCTTTTGTTTTTTTAAATTATTATTGTCTCCTTATTCACTTGAAATTTAAACTCATCTTGTTGAAGGACTCTTCCTGAACTTGGGTTATATTTTGAAGCAAATCAGAAATGAGCTTATGTGTTTGAATCATGCCAGTCTCTAATCCTGGCTGCGTTTTTCCTTGTTCTCATTTTAACCTAAAATATGTTTTATAATTTTCTTGCTAAACAAGAGAAATCTGGGAACTCTAACAGCTGTAGCTGTTATGTCATTCTCCTATAACACCTAGTATCAGTATATAGGAGTAGTGGAAATATACTAAAAGTATTTGTAACTCTGTGTACAGTATTCAAACAGAACTTGATTAGATGGAATTAGATGCATGTTTTCAAACTGATAGGGTACACATGCAAGGACTGGGAGCACTTCCTGGCCTCTACTGTGATTATTCTCATCTACAGCTACCAGTCTGACCTTCCACTGCTGTGCTGTACCTGTATTCATGCTGGAAATTCACTTCTTGTTGTAGGCATTTCTCAATTTGATTGGTGACCTTCTGTAAGAAAACCTTTACTAAAGATTGCTTTTAAAAGCCAAATCATAAACTCTGATATGCCTCCTCTAGCCTCAACTTGTCAATATGCACTAAAAATTTTAATAAAATGTAAAAGATCTGTGGGGTTTACGTTGTTTTCCTCTATCATGCTGTATGTACCTCATCACATCATTGTACAACTCTCTTCACATATTAGTTTAAGCAATTCTGTTGTACTGCAGTGTTTACTGGACTGTTCTGCCCAGGATCTAGTAAGCCATATTTGTCACATTCTATTTTTCCTGTATAGACTATAATGAGATATTATGCCATTTTGTGACCTGTAAATCAACTTCGTTGTTTCACTTACGTAGAAAGCTTTAATGTGTACTGGATCCTACTACTGTCTCCCTCTCTGTCTTTCTGAAAAGCCCTCTTAACACCTCTTCAAGTAAAAAGGCAATACATTTCTTGAGCACCTCTGGAATTAAAATAGCAGACACAGAAATATATGGTGTATATACTTGGTGAACAGACTGGATCCTAGAAGACCTAATTAATCATCAATTAAATCACCAATCATCTATAGTATATGTTTGTTTTAAAGTTAAGAAAAGGTGACAATTTTCTAGATTGTGTTTGAAAAAAATCACAGCATTTAATTTAACAAGGGCGGGCACTCTCATGAAAAAAAAATACTTTTGTATGTAGGTAGGAAATGAACCAGATTAAAAAAATATTGCTATGATTCTTGGTGATTCATATCCTTCTCTACAACAAGAAATAAATAAGTAGCGGATAGCATAATATGATCAACAGACAAATAAAAATAAAAACTTTGACTCTCTTTTGTTTCACCACAGGCTTTTGATGACTAGGTATTTTTCTATACTAGTTTTCATTTCTCTATAAACTTTTTATAATTTGAAATATGCTGAGCACATAGTTACAAAATGCTGTTAGCCTTGTTATTTGAGACAGCAATTTTTCGTTTACAAATCTGTACCAAATAATGGAGTGACAAATCTTTGTTTTTTTATTTGACTGTTGTTTTACAAGTGAGCCTAAGGTTTTGATATTTAGTCCAAGAGTTACACTGATACTTACAGACAACTCAAAGTCCATTCTAAATTTTCTATGTTTCAGGAATCCTTAGAGTCAATTACAGCTTTATGTTCTGTCTGCCCTCTTCCATTTATAATTACTCTTTGTGTGCTTAGTGCATATTTGTTTCAGTGGTTGTCTATTGTCAAATAAAACATACAATTATGTAGCTTTATGGACTCTGACACCTTAAATATAAATAAAAATATTGATGTAGTGTCTCATGCCAACTAAAAAGTGGTAAAGAGCTTTTTAAGTTCTAAAATCTAAAATTACATACATGACTTATAGAAAACATTTTGAATATGTACCACTTGTCATGTATTCATATGACATTTTCTATTAAAGATGACACTTTTGTAATTTTTTATTTTAACTGGTGATCTTCTGTTCAAGTACCCTGTCTCTGATTATAATGGATGGTATTACTTTAAATGAAGATTTGCTCCTGTCAAACAGAAATCTGCTATTATTACATTCTATTGAAATAATTTATTAACATAAAGAATAGTAAATGAAAACACAGTAAGTATGGGAAACGTCTTTTTTATGCTAGTTTAAGTTATTTTTTTCAGGTATTTGGAAGTGTCAATAACTATGTTGGAAAATAGTTGGCTGCTCAAAGCTTCCCAAGAAAAAAGATAAGAAATTATTTTATATCTATGTAAAGGTTTCACTGAGGCTTCTTTCAGTCTTATTTTATTTTGGAATGCTATTCGCTTCTCAGGAAGGAGAATCAGATGTTCCAAATTATTAACAAACCAAACRCTCCCCAGATATTAAATCTACCTAAAACTCAGCAAAGATTTACAGTACAATAATTTTATAATCAATTTTCTATGTATTATATTAGACAAGCCATACTGTACAAATTCATTGGTTTCATATTACAGTTCTACTGGAAATGAATTCTGCATAAGTCCAGCCTCCTGCTCAATCTTCTCTGATTGTTAGGCTGCTACCAGGTCCCTCTCAAGCCACCCCTTTTCCTGCAAAGCAATCCCAGTTCCCTCTGCCACTCCTCACAGGACATGTGCTCCATACACCAGTTATCTTAGTGATTCTCTGGAGTTTACCAGTATTTTTCCTGTAAATTGTACTCAAGTTTTCCTGTAAAGTGGGACCCAAACTTCACACGGTGCCTAAGTGTGGAGTAGGTGTCATGTGTAGGGGAATAATAACTTTTCCCAAAATATCGGTTCTACTGCAGTGAATACAGCCTCAGATACCGATGACCTTCTCTGCTGCCAGGAAATTATGTTGGTTCATGTTCAGGTCACTTTCTTCTTGAATGCCCCAAGGTCTTTGCCACAGAGTTTTGCCCCAGCTGGTCAGTCTCCTGCCTGCATTGTCTCAAGAGGGTCTTCCTTCCCAGGTGCAGGACTCTGCATTTTCCTTTGTTAAATTTCATAAAGATCCTATCAGTCCAATCCTCCATCCTCATAAGGTCCCTCTGAACAGAAGCCCTGCCCTGGTCCACTCCCCACCCTGACCTCGCCTCAAGTTTCGTGTCATTTGCAAAATGATTGAACATTGATGACACTCCGAGTTTTGAGGGATTCAAATTTAATGCAAAAGAGAGGTTTCATTCCTCGTTTAAATAGAAATGTCTGTTGTAGATAGACAAGATAGACAATTTTTTATCCCTCTTTATTTTTATATGTGAGCAAACCATATTGTGGATGCATTAGCCCATCCTGAGAATGTTCCATAAGCTGTTCTTTTGTTCATGATGCTTCTTCAAATATTGTTGTGGGACTATAAAAGCTACAAATGTAATTTGGTTTTCTGACATTTCTACACAGAGTGGAGACACTGGTTGCTAAACTAAAATCTTCTAGAAAAGTTTTCTTTTGATTAAAAACAGGCAAGGAAAAAGAAAACCTGTTAATATTTTCATCGAAGAACTATATTATTCAGCAGAAACCAATGACTTCAGGAGAGGTGGTTCATACTGGAATCTAGTCCAGAATGAAAGGTCGTAGGAGCCTATGAAGAACTCTGGTTTTCTCGTTCTTCAAAGAAATATTATGCTAATTTCCAAATATCGGCAAAGTAGTAGACTTGAAAAATGAGAAGACTGAATATAACAATTTTCAGATCAGTATTTAGACTTAATTTCTATGCTGTCCCTACTGAATTGTGCAAGGAAAATGAGCTGACTTAAATATCATTTCAATTAATGTAAATGAGAAGTAACTCTACAGAAATCAAGTTATGACAATGCTCAGAAAGTAAGTGTCCTTGAGTCTAATTTCTCACAGACATAAACTATTGCATCTGATGGGTTAGGCTCAGAATTCAATGTAAAACAGAACTGTACCCAAAAATGTTCATCAGTATTAACAACCAGAAAAGCTCCTTGAAATTACTAAATCATATAAATATTTCATATGTATCAAACCTATCACGGTGATTTCAAAGAAAAGAAAGAAATGTAACAAAAGATCTCAAAGCAAAATCATACCAAATTGGCAGATCTTGGTATCAAATTACACAACAGAGGAAGAAAACAATATCATAATGCAGCCACTGTAATACAGAAAATACTTCTTTTCTCTGAATATGTCTACATGAAAAACTGTTATTTACACCATTCCCTGCAGAAATAAGAACTTGAGAAAAGTAAAAACACTACAAATAAAAGATTTGTCCTTGAAGAGTCAATTTGAAAATTCCAGGAGGACTGAACTGAGTTTAAATAATAACCTCATGAAATTCCTCAATTTTTTTTTTAACAAAAAAATAGGTTTGGGGGCTTTTTTTCGGTAGGTAAGCTCTGGTATCATAGTGAATTTGCTGAAATTATCTTCTGTGTTTAGCAGGAGTGGAAGGAGAGAGAAACTGATGTCATTAGTTTATATTTTTAAAAGGGAAATTTTCTATGCTCTGTAAAATCAGGACATAAAGAGCATTTGCATTCACTATATGCCATACTTTTCATTCTCTTATCTTAGCCTGGGCTCATTTTTTATCATGAATAAAAGAAAACATAAGAATTAATGTAGAACATCAGCTCTTCTGAATTAGGAAACACACCAGATTAAGGAATTTGGAATCCTTAAAATCTTTTGACTGAGACACCAAATGAAATAAAACAGAAGTTTTAAATTCAGTTATTCTCATTCTTTCCCAGTTCCTAACACCCTCGTCATTTTTCAGGTTTGTATTATCCTAATCATTCTTCCAGTGTCTCCCATTTTCTCACCAAGAAGCAAACCCATTTTTTTCTTCCTTTTTTTTAAACGAACTTTATGCAATGTCACAGTAAAATTCCGGTTGGGTAGAGACCAACAGCCCAGTTTGCATGTCTTCAAAGTATCCTTTTTTTGGGTTTTGTGTTTCTGTAATCCCTGGACCATAACTTGATTTTAATTATCAAACAAGTATGTGTGATTAATTAAAAAAATATTTGTTTTTCTGGCACATATTCAGGTTTATCCTAAATCAGGGTCTGCTGACATTTCATATATAATGCCATATCCATCAACCTGCAGATAATTTTGAGCTTGAATACTTGAATTAATTTTTTACTTTGGCTGCTAATTGAAGTCCTTTTCTGTTGAGAAGTCTGTTTCTTGCACATGTCATCAGGGAAGAGGAAGCTTTCCTAGAGCCTCACTAGTGACAAAAGTTTTTGGGATGCAAATATTCATATTTCAAAGTTATGTAGAGAGGCTGAATATCTTATGAAAGGTTATGAAGGACCATAAAGAAAGAATGCCATGCTATGACTTCTAATGACTAATAATAAATCTAGAGGGCTACCTGCCATCCCGGAGTTTCAGGTGAACAGGATGGTACGGACTAATGTCAATGACAATAAAATTATGCTATTCAGATCATTTTGAATACAGTAAGTTCTTTTCTCTCTCATTCTAAATTTTTACCTTCCATATTTACAATTTTATATTTCAAATTTACAGTACTAGAAAATTCTCCAAAATAAGAGGTGAAAGTTGTGTTGTTATTCGTACGGATGATTTAATTTCAAATTTAATGGAACACTACATTAAGCAGAGAAGAATCAAAAGAGAGGGGCAAAGCATTGTTTTACCTTAAGTTGGCATGATAGGTCTTTAGTTATGTGTGTTCCATTCTTAATCTTTTACACTTTAGCTAATTTGTAGCTTTTTCAATGCATACCTCTTTGAGGGAAAAATATCTTGAGCTTAAAAATCAGGATACTGAATTTTGTTACCCTTGGTGGAACGAATACTCTGAATTTTGAGTACAAAAGGAAATGTCAGCTAATTCAACCTAAAACAAATTGCCTTTAACATCAGCTTGTAGAAAATTATAGCAGTATTTTAGTCAGTACAAATAAATACATTATTCCCCAAGCTCCTCTGTTGCACATTACTGATTTATGACATCAAACATTTTCCAAGGTTGATAATGAACTATATTAGAAGAAAGATATGAACTGAGGGTAGCTCTGCAAAGTTTCTCCCACAATCTTTTCCATAGAAATTCTCTTGAGGAAAGGAAAATTAAATCACCCAAAAAGTAAACCCTGGGTAATGTACAGTAATAAACCATGGCATCATTTGGCAAGTACGTGAAGTGTCAAGCTTGCAGTTCCTTCACTGTCTGAGTTTGACAACGAATACAGTCATGCTGTATTTTTCCCAACAAACTAGTTAACTTAAACCCAGTCAGAGTAGATCCTACACCAACAACTTTTCATTAAGGGGATAGCATTGACCATTGCAACTAGTGAAATGAAGGGACATTGTCTTTGTTTAGACAACTCTCAACTTGCTCATAGCCCCTTTAATCACATTTCTAGTTAAAGTTTACATTCTTTACTGCAATGCAGTGTAGAGGTAGAGAGCACTGTCACCGAAAATGTGCCAGCTTGAGTGTTGCAGTAGTTTAGTTGCTGTACTCTCCACAGCATTTAATTGACCCCTCTGAAAAGCAAAATGGCTCATCCAAAGCTTTTCCCCAGTTGTACTGTTCCTGACACTTACAGCCAGTCATTTTGTCAAGTCAGAATTTCTCTTCCGGATCTCTGCATTCAGAAGAGACACACTCTGCCAGATTTACACAGGTTCTGGGGCTTTCTGAAAATCTACTCTCTGTTATTTCCCAATATATTAGTTAGTAGTAAGAACATGAAAGTATGAGAAATAATCTGATGTATGTATGCTGCATAGGATTTTTTAAAAGAAAAAAAAGAATAAGAAAAAAAGCCTTTGAAAACATATAAACTGTACAGCTACAGAAAAAAAAATTTAAAAAGGCAAATTGTTAACTGGCTTTTGGAACTCTTGTTTGGAATTCTTATTTTCTACATCTTATGCATTATCACTCAGAACGTGTTCCCACTTTGTGAAGTGCTGACACATAATTCATCTGCTGTGTATATTAAACTTTAATATCAAACGAACTTACCTAAGCAAATGACAAAATGAAGTGAAGAAATGACACCTTATCTTATTGGAATAGAGATTACTTGGAGTATTCTCTTTACTTTGCTTATCCTGTTTCCACATCAGAATGCATTCACTTAAATCATCAATAGATAAGATCCTAGATTCTGTTCATTTAATCAAAAAGACGTTTCAGTCTTAAGTGAGAAAGGATAGCATTTACTGAGCTCATCATCAATACAGGCATTTCCTGGCYGTGGTCCAGTTCAACAGGCCTTGATCGTCTCAACAGAAGATATAATCAAATCAAAACAGAATTGAGTATTCAAAACTTTTAGTTTTATAATGCCTTGTAACTTCATAGCCCTATTATTTCTTCAATAACGTTATCCCATTTGTTTTTGCAACCTGACAATTCATCTTATGTCAGAGTACTAATCTAAATTTCAGGTACACTCAAGTTATTGTGAGAGTTCAGCCTACTCCTCAGATACGAGTCTGCATTGCGTCTTGCCTTTTATGATCTGCTACTGCATTTGAAGTCATATGCATAAAGTACACAGTGCAGTGTGCTTGTACTTTCAAAGCCAAGAGCAGGTTCTCAGACTATACCTGTATTTCAAAGAGATCGTCAGGAACTTATTAAGGCAAGGCCAGACAGGAATGGAAAATGTGGGTTCTAAAACTTTCTCCTTTTTTATGTATCTTTTTCCATTCATTTACAACAATTGAAGAGAGTTTGTTATTTATTGTAGAAATTATTAAAATTGTTAGAATGTTTTGCAACATTCAAAAACTGGTTGCCACACTACTTGGCTTTATAAAGAAAGTGCTGCTGACTCAGTTACAGCATGTATTATGTTCAGGCTAACTGAAAACAGACCCTAACTTGTGTTGAATGCTGAAATGATGCATCATCAGGTATTAGTAGCTGGCACACAGCTATGTGATTTCCTTTTTTTTTTGCTTAGAAATAAGTTGAAGTGTATGAAATTCCTAATTCATACACACAATAAATAGAAAAGAATTGCTTTCAGAGAGAAATTGAATCATATCTATGGTATTGTACAATGGTAGAGGAAAAAAAAAAAAAAAAACCAAAAAACTCACTTAGCAGCAGGAATAGTACTTTAACCAAGTAACAGATGTTAGTCCCGTTGTTTAGAACTTTCCTGGAAGGCACTAAAGTACATTATTGCTAAGTGTAAAAAAAGAAGAATTAGAATAGAAAATTCATGTAAAAAGTCATACTTTCTTGGTCTGTAAAGAAAGTCATTTTGTAGGCCCAACTTTCACGCTAAAATACAGCTTCATCATAGAGGATTGGACTTTAGTGCCCATTTCCCTTTCCTGTCGACATTACCGGATGATATCTTCAGGAAGGAATAATATAAATTAATCGTAGTCTTGGAGGATTCAGAATGGTAGTAGTCAGCTCTAGTATTGCTATCAGTGATGGAAATGAGATTGAATGATTAATTCTACCTCTTTATCTGAGCTAGATAAAAACACTGATCCCACTTCCAGTGTACTGACTCAAGTAACTGGAAAGGCTTTATAAAGCACATGTTATCCTGACTATGATCTCAGTTAACTCAAACTTGCTGAAGGATAAACTTGTTCTGAATACAGAGTGGAAATTTTGATATGTGGTGTCAATATCTTGTTGGATTCACATTAGTGAAAATGAAAATGCAATGGTTATCTTCAGTAATTTAGCAGGCCACATCTTGACATAAATATGTTTAGCAATAAACATATTTTAAAATTCATAGGAAGATCTGGATGAATTTAAGACTTTGTCATAGGGTGGCTGTAACTTCTTGCTAAAAAAACATATATAGGCAGAGAGATGCCAAACATCTAATGAAAGCACATGCTGGTGCACACCAAGAAACATTGTTCATCAGATAGTGTTCTACTGCTGGGATTTCATTTCTATCCTATCAAATGATGCATGTAGTTCTAATAATTTTCTTTAGTGGATCTTGGTTCAGTAGAAATAAACTATTTAATGTAACAGCGTAAAAAATAGGCATTCCGTTTGGTTAGGGGAGTGATCTTCTTGTAACATTCAACTAATCAGAGAAAAACCTCATAAGGAAGGACATGTCATTGCTGATTGAAGAATTACTGTTACCAGTAAGTCAAATGCTGTTTGCATGTGAATAAAGAACTGGTTTAGATTTCATTTTTGTCCACTTTAAATATGAACAGTGCTCATTGCACATGGCTCCTTATACTGAAATTTCATTCCAGGTTCCATGCCTCACAGATTCTGACTGACTTGTAGATCCTCAACACGTGTAGCTGTCCCATGCATAAAAGACTGACAAGAAGTTGTGTTCAATCCATCAGTTGTTAAAGCTATGCTCAACTCAAGATATTAGCTCCAAATCTTCTTGAACTTACAGTCCGGTCGTTTTTTATCCCATACCTAAGTTAATTTTAAAAATAACTGCATAAAAATTTTTGAAGTGAGTGAAAAGGCAAATATTTATATGAAGGCTACATATTGAAACATGAAATCAAGCCAGCTGGGGCAATCACATTCTGCTGGTTGGTCAGATGGTTGTTTGATTTTACTTGATTTAAAAATTACAGAAATTACTCGTCAGTATCTGAGAAAACAATGCTTCCACAAAAATAACAAACCAAACCAAACCAAAACAAAAAAAACCCTCCATGACACAGAATATGGAACAGACACCCACTTTTCAAAAGACTCACAAAATTGTTTCTATTTCATATGGTTTAGAGTAAACCTATTTTTTTTTTTTTTGGCCTAAATATGTTTTAGTCTTGACTCTGATAATAATTGTCTATATGTACCCTTCTTCTCTCTCTCTACAGTGAACTGTTGCAATGGATGAAATGAGCATAGACCAGAAGAAAAATTCTTTTTATTGTTGACAATTATTGAAAAAGCAGGTCTCTGGTTCAGGTACAGATGAGAAAGATTATTATCGAAAGGAGAAGAGGAAGAAAAAGTTTCCTGTATGTTTTCTGTTGAAAGTTTGACAGCATTATGGCTATGGTCATTTTTATTCTTCAAAGGGTGAGTGCCTAGACCCTGAGCCAAAACTAAAAATTAGATTTTGATCCCGAAAGGGCAAGGATGAACTAGAATAAAAAATTATGCTGTTTGCATCAGTTATTTAAATGAACGTAGAAAATCACAAAGTAAAAACCACTAAGCTGCGGCATAAGACTTGATCTTTTCCTTGGAATAAATCTTTATTGCTACTGCTAGAGCAGAGATGACTCTCCAAAGACGTTAGGGAACTAACAGAAAAATCTTTTAATTCATTCTCCTCCAATACTGTGTGTACCTTCTTTGCACTTTTTGGAAGACTGCAGGCAATAACTTTCCCTAGCGAGGACCTGACCTGTGGATCCCTGTAGCTTTTTACACCTGCTGACAGAATGAGAAATCAGAGAATTCTAATAAGCTTTTCTTACAGATATGATAAGCAGTTTTTCTGGATCAATGAGGTTGTTCTTTGCCTTCCAAGTAATGTGAGACCTTGATGGAATGAAGACGTGGGTAAGAGCAAAGGAACTCTGCCTTCATGACTCTGCCATCAAGAGCACAAAGATGTCATTATAAATGTCATATATATGCCATTATATATGTCATTATATATGTCATATACAGGAAACCAAGGCAGTGATTTGGCTGAAAGGACAGGGGAGACACTAAAGCAGAAAAGGCCTAAAAAACTTCTAATTTCTTTCTTTTTTTAATATGAATATTTTCATTAATCCTTTCTCCCACTTTCCTTAACAAACCAGTTTCTTCCTGCATTTACTCATTCTCTCCCTGAAGCAGCTGCAAGCCTTCACACTGCCACCCAACCTCTCCATGTAATCCAGTCAACTTGTAACAACATCATCTGTGCTTCGACTATTGCCCCACGTTTCTCCCAAAACAGTAGCTCTGTTCCACAGCCCTCGAAGCCCTTTAAAGACATCATAAGGGAAGACCTCATGGAAAAATAGTAGGTTATCCTTACAGCATTTCTCAGTTCTTTGCATAGCCTGTGAAAATAATTCATGAAGCTGCACAAGACTTAAGCTATGACAGAACATTGATACACAAACCACACAGAATTAAACAGATAGTAAACAATGTGGCAGTAAGAGTAGCATACAAATATATTAGGTAATTAATGTGATGAGCAAGAATTTTACAAACTGCAAATAACAACTAAGTATTCCATTAGAGCATCTGTGCACATGCAAATTTCCCTTATACGTTTTCCGTGTGAGAAGGTGAATACTGTGTTTTTCATCCTTTCTCCTTCTATTCTGTCTTCCTTTGATTCTCTTTATTCTTTCTTTCTCCATTCCTTTCCTTTTTTTCTTTCTAGAGATTTCCGAAACTAGCAAAATTTTATGACTGCCCCTGAACTTTGCACAGTACAATATCATAAATCAGTTTCTGTGTTCTCTGCATCATGGATAGCAGGGGGGTTCATTGCATTTACAATTTGCTGCAGTGATTATTATGGTAAAAGTAGAAAAAAGGAAAGAAGAAAAATATTACATCTGTGACTAGAACAAGTCTAACAATGGATATCTCATCATTTATTTAATGCCTTTTGCAATACCTTGTAAAATATAATCTGATATATATCTTTGCAATTTTTCACTGAGATCTCAATGTTTGAGAATTGTTGGAGACCTAAAAGTCACTTCAGTTTCTGAAGAAGTTATGGAACAAATTCAACCCAGCAAAATAATCTTAGCCAAGTATATCTGACACCTGGGAGTGAAAAAGGAAGCAAATACGACAGTGAGAGAATTCACTGCAGGAAGCAACAGTAACAGTGATTCTGGCTCAGGCCAGAGGTGTTTAACTGTAATTGCTGCTAGATGATCTAACATATACTCTTTTTCTGTAATACGGCCTTGGATAAAGCCTGGCTACCAGCTGACTGGCTTTAACACCTGAATGCCAAAAAGTGCAATTTTATAAGTGACATTGCTGATCTATTTGCAGAACACATCACCTGCCATTCACGACATTGCTTGGAATGGGGATCCATTAGAAAAAGAAGCTTTAGAACAGAAATAAGGAGCTTTTCTTTCTTCTTGCTGGCCTCTTTTCATCTTCTCTTCTTATGTTTCAGTAGGTAATTTTTCCCGCTTCTTCCAGGCTTTACGCTATGGCAGTGGTGCTGAATGCTGATGAGGCTCTGCTTAATGCAACTTCGGGCAATGCAGCCTAAGCCTTCTATAGTCGGAAAGCATTCACCACAGCTTTTAAAGAACCTTCAATTAGCAGGCATCTAGACATAAAAGATAATGGAATAAAATACTTAATAAGCCCTTAAAAAGAGATCTGATGAAGGTACCAAGGGAAAAATTCGAACACAGTATGACCATTCATATACTTGAGGCATATGTACTGTCTGAAAACTATATCTAAGGCTGGTGTTTATCTTACTTCAATTACAAAATTTGCGTCAATATCTCTAGTCTTGCTGGTTTTGTCTTTAAACCATTGTGCTTCATCTATCCTGTGTTTAGCTGGACCTTGTACAGTTAGTCTGTATATCATAGATTTAAAAATTCAGATTAAATTTCCTACTTATCTGGTAGTCCCAGAGCAAGTGTTTGTTCCAGTGCTGTGTAGCTTTCAAAACACTTGTACCACCATGTGGACTTTGACTAGCACAAATGATATATCAATTATAGATAGGTAATGCCTGCTGAAATTAAACTCAAACCTGTTTGAAAAGGTTTCATCATTTTTTAAATACAGATCATATTGGCAGGAACACCATTTTGGAAGTGCGTCCTTCCTTCCTTCCTTCCTTCCTTCCTTCCTTCCTTCCTTCCTTCCTTCCTTCCTTCCTTTCTTTCTTTCTTCCTTTCTTCCTTTTTTTCTTTCTTCCTTTCTTTCTTTCTTTCTTCCTTTCTTCCTTTCTTTCTTCCCTTTTTTTTCTCCTTCCTTCCTTCCTTCCTTCCTTCCTTC
>JACAXG010000065.1:736341-753479 GCA_018881555.1 Amblyornis subalaris
CCTTCCTTCCTTCCTTCCTTCCTTCCTTCCTTCCTTCCTTCCTTTCTTCTTTCCTTCCTTCCTTCCTTCCTTTCTCCCTTTCATTCTTCCCTTTCTTCCTTTTTTCCTTTCTTTCTTCCCTTCTTTCTTCCTTTCTTCCTTTCTTTCTTCCCTTTTCTTCCCTTTTCTTCCTTTCTTTCTTCCTTTCTGCCTTTCTTTCTTCCTTTCTTCCTTTCTTCCCTTCCTCCTTCCTTCCTTCCTTCCTTCCTTCCTTCCTTCCTTCCTTCCTCCCTTCCTTCTCATTTATATTGATTACTGCAGACACTACACTTTCAAAATACATAACAATTTTTACACTATAAATAAAATGGAAACAAAGTGCTAATCACCTTTGAAAAATTTCAAATTGAATCCTCCAAAACATCTAAATATTTTCACATTCGAATGCAAATACAGAACTAAATTTTGAAATTGAAATTCAAGTGTCTTCAGAATGAAATATGCTTCTTCATAAATAAAGAGGTCCGTAGGGAGAACTGTTACTTATCCAATATATAGATAAACTTTAATTTACATAAGAGAAAATGGGCACAGACAAGGGGACATACTCTGTATTATGTACATCACTTTCTAAATTGTGTTCAGAAATAAATTACTACTAAAAATGGAGCTGTTCAAGTAGTGTTTCCAAATAAACTAGAACTATAAACTTTCGGCTCTATTCAGATCTAGATTTTCCCAAACTCAAAATGGAAAAAACACTTCTTCAGTGGTATGAATAGGCTCAGTTTTCAAGAACTGGAATTGCAGATTTTTTACCTCCAGTTGCCTCCATGTAATCGCAGACTTACATGAAGACTTCACAGATTTTGCCATTACAGCAGGTGACTCTTCTTTTGATTTAATAGGTCAAAGCCATATACTTCTTGCAGAGACCACAATCAAGTTTCATCCACATCTGTTTTAGTATTAAGTGATACAGATGAGGAATAATGCAGTGTTCAGGGTTCTCTGCCTCAGCCACACTTGTCCTCTCTGACAGAACAGTGATGGGATTCAGAAAAATTGTTAAAACAAATCTGGGATTACAAAATTAATTTCAATTGGATTAAAGGAAGATTTAGATATTAGATCTCCAGGGAAATTTATTTTTTCAGTCCTGATTGCGTGAAGACTTGTATATATGTTCATCTTTACATGTGCAAGTAAAGAAGCTGTAGACAAGAGAATAATTCACAGAAATGGTATCTCAACACATGCACCACAGCTGTCAGGACAGAAACCTCTCTAAAATTGTGCCAAACAATTCACTCGTTACACAGTTATTACTGCAGGGAAAAAAAGACATTCTGTTCAACTGAATAGATTATTTATGAAAAATTAGATGATCGATAGCTGAGTATTCTGCCTAAATCTATTCCATGGAATAAATTTTGCCTGACTTGTTAATGTGGTGACAGCTATGAATCTCATTATTTTAAGTTCTGACTGCTGGACACAAGTTTTATCACTATGACTGCCATGAGAAATATTTTTTCTTAAAAAACAGAGTGCTAAAATCAGAAACCCCTACCTTGAGGCGAGCTTGCAGCAGTTCTATCTGTTCCTGGTAGAGTTGCTCTCAACAGCAACTTTGAGTTTAGAGCACCTCTTTGTGGTATGTTAGTGAGATGTTACTTACGAAAAGAAAATTTGTAGGAAAATGTAGGAAAATGGATAGAAATCTATAAAAAAAAAGAAAGAAAAATTACTGGAAAAATATTAGTGGTAATTGTTAAATATGTGATGAACAGTAGTAATGTGCATCCTTCCTGTGTTTTTCTGTAGTTTCTGTTAGTATCCTATACAGTATATCCAGCACATGAAATTTTTTGTACAACATGTATTTAATATCTATTGTGATTATAAAATAATTTCATTTTCATTTTAGAAATAATAATAATGGTAATGGATATTGTTTGCTTTAAAATACTTCCTGTAATTATCTCAAAATCTCTGGTGAAATACAATTCCGATGATAAGGATGAAATTTTATCTAAATAATGTAGCATTCAAATTTTCCTTCATGCAATTAAATGCATAAGTATGGAAACATAAAAGTTACATTTACTTAAGTTCATGTCTACCACCAACTCGTTTTTTCACTGGTTGAATCAACTGCATCCTCTTTATTCACAGAGAAAGGCAAAAGCAAGGATGATGCTGGGCAAAGGAAGTACACGCCTTACTTTGTCCCAGAGATAATGAATTTCCCAGGGCTTCTCAGCTGACTCTGCAAGTAAGTTTCAAGGCAGCATAATTCTAGGATTTAAAGGGAAGATGTTAGGGTAGAGATGTCTGTTTCGAAGAATACCTCAAGGACTTATATTTATTTATGCTGTATAAAAGCAGCAGTTCTTTATGAATCAGTGACACATATGAAAAGTGCTCTGTTATGGAAATTAGCATGGGAATCAGATGGAATTCAAGTGAGCTTGTATAATTAGTATTTTAACATTTGTTATTTTTCAAAGGAAGAATTTTCAAAACTGAAACTTTCAAATGTTTCCATTAAAATAAATTCTASATTATCTTGGGAATATACAAATCTCTTTTAAAATGTTACTGTTTTAATGTGGAAGCTAAACTAGTTCAGGTAATAGGAAGGAAAAAATTCTAGAGTTTAATCACAGTGTATAAGCCATCAYACATAAAGCGAAACTACAGAAACAGTACGAAATATCTCCCTAAAACTGCATTGAGAAAATTGTCACTGATCATTTCTTCGGCAAGAAAAAATTTGGAAAGGGGATCAGCCTGTTTAGAATTTTGCATGCATAAAGGATATGTTTTGCCATAAAAATAGTATCTAATGCAAAAAGCAATAAAAAAAATTGTTGGACACAGTAATTCTCTGTCCTTGCCCTGGTAGATACCCAGGGGGCAGTTCCTTGTTCACATATGCTAGAGAATAAATCAGTCCGAAGAAGTAGGACTTCTATGCATTAGGAAACATTCCCATTGGAAATTCATGTACATTTTAATATAAATGAACATTTGTCATTTAGAAAGCTTAAACCCCCCATAACTGTTCCCTACCCACCATTTATGTATAATGCCTTTGTTAGTCTGTCAGCCAATCTTTAGAATTTTTTTCCTATTATTGCAGAGGCCACTCTTGCAAGGATTATAACATATGACAAATATGGAAAGATAAGAGATTTTGGTATTTACTCTAAAGCTTATGTCAGCTTTCCTGCTCTTTGAAGCATAAACCTCTTTTTGAATTGTATCCAAATAGCCAGACATCTTGTGTGAAAAATGTCTTACTATGCAAAGGTCTGTGAGATGACCATGGAATTCAAAGGGTATCCTGTCCTTTGGGAACTTCTGGAAAGAAAAGAAGTCTCGTTTCAGCTTAGCATAGTTGTTTGAAATTAGTCTGTAAGCCTTTTCCCAATTTTGCTGTCATTTTATTTAGAAACAATGTTGCAGTCACGTTATGCATTTTTAGCCTGACTAGCAAACTGAAGCTACTGAAAGGTAGTCTGCTACAGTGAGACATAAGACAGTGGGCTACATCCGGAGATTTCATTCACATCAGATCATTATCTTGTTACCTTGACAATGCAAGTAACTTTAAGAAGCAGAAAAGTTAAGCATATGCCTTCACTATGCCAAGGACCAGAGTTTACTCCGCTATATTGAATCCTCCAACAGTGTAGGATATGGATGTTAAATGGAACCATTACTAAAGATACTTTTTGAATACTGGATGTAGTCTTTACTGTGGATGTTGCTTAATAACATTTGATAACAAATGTCAGATGTGTTAGAAAGAGGAGAAAGTCATCATAACAAATTGGTTCACTGATTTGTTTCAGTTCTTTTTCCATTCAGGAATTATATGTGATTTGACTGCAATTTTCTAAAATTTATCCTTATCTGTGGAACAGGGTTTGTGAATTATTCTTGATCTGTAACTCATTTACCGGCAATTAGCTGGAAGAAATATGCATTTTAATTCCTTGATTAAAGATGTGGCTGCTCCATTTAAGGGTCAGCACAATGGCTAAAATTCAAGTAATGCCAAAACCATCCCAAACAGGCCCCAGATGAATGGTACAGCAAGACATACAGCACAAGACATACATTTGACTCTGAAGTGTCTATGCAGGAATACAAGTGCAGTTTGAAAGTCTGTAAGCTTTTTGCAATACATACGTAAAACTTCCTGCTTCAATGTATTTTTGCTAGTAAAATGATTTCTAGAAAGAAAAGAGGTGGGAAAGGGGCAGAAAAAGATAAAAATATGCAAAGATGGGTTAAAAAAAAGTTCTGAAAAGTAAAATTACTATTTCTTTTCAGTATTTTTCCAAGCTGACTTAGTCCAAAACATTTGGTATCTGATGCCTGGTAAGACTAAATGTGATAACCTTGAGGTTTCTACTGTCAACAGAGGTCTTTTCATCTTAATTCAACATGAATCAAGAAACCATACAATAGGGAATATCATACAAAATTGTCTATTCTATGTCTTCACTGGTGAATAACTGTTCTCTGGAATACCTGAAATAATGACCAAGAATGGGTATACCACTGGCTTCATCTACAACATGCCAGAAAAAAAAAAAATCTATGTTATTTTAACAGCAGTATATGCAAACCTGATCTATTTAGCATTACTCTGAAATCTTTGAATACAACATTAAGAAAAATGGGACTGTGCAATCTTATGTTGACAATCCTTCCAGAAAAGGTGATACATGAGAGAAAGGGAAAACACAGTTACCCCATGTCAACAGAATTAAGGAAACAATGTCTTGTGCTTTAACTTGGAGGAAAGAGAAGTTCTCTAGCCTTCATCATCCAAGTTAGATTAGGCACAATCTTATGAGCAGTAGTAAAGTCTGAGGAGAAGTAAAAGCACTAGCTCCCATAAAAGGGAAAAGTTTCAGTGAACTCTGTAGTCTTGGGTCAGGAATTAGCAGACTGACCACATTCTGCCTGGGCTAAACAAGTCCTCAAAATGAGAGCAAAACAATCATTCTCAAATTTGTGGCCAAATTCCAGATGCCCTAGCAATGACTTTAGTATCAGGTCTAGAGAGAATGTATCTCTGAGGAAGAGAAGTTTTCAAGTTTTATTCACTCCGTTTTGTCTAGTGCCTGCATCAGTCCATAGAATTGAAATTATTGTGAACACATTTAATTTAATAAAAAAAATATAGCTCTATAGGATTCTAACTCCAGGGAAATTCTGGCATGTTTACTCATTTCTGTTGAGAAGTATCAGTCAATTTTTAAAACTACAGAAGTATCTTCATTTTTATGGTCCTTCTTTTTCTCTACCATTTATGCCATTGTGAATTACATTCCCATTTGAAATGCATGCTACATAGCTAATTTATCGTCATTGTGATGCTGTTTTACCTTTTGATTGTTCTAACACAGACTATGAGCAAATTATTCATATGACCTTTTCTTTATGTCTGTTAAAACTCTTTACTAATTACGAATTCATTGTCAAGACTTTTATGACAATATTGTTCAACATGGAAAGCTAAATATATTTATGGTTCAGCTGATGATTTTGAATGCCAGTAGTTGGTAGGAGCAGAGTCATGGGGATTTGATTGCTACCCTGACTTTTCAGAAGTGATTGGTGCCAATATTTACTGGGTAACTAACTTTGCTAATACTGGGGCAATAGTTAGGAGGTTTTGTTTGGATTGTTATTTACTGGTAAGACAAATGCGGAAAGGTGATCAGAATTTTATCCATAACAAATTAAATTTTTCTCAGCTAGACATGGCTTGGCATTCAGGTGCTTCTCAAAACTGTTATTCATGTTTATTCCCTGATAAACCAAGAAAGGTTATCTTCTAGCACAAAGGATAAAAAGGGTCAAAGGGAAGAAATTGTAACACAACAATAATGAATCTCTGGTGATCCCAGAAATAGTAACTGCTTCTGCAAAAAACACCTCTCACACAAAGAAGGGGCCTGAAAATATGTCATTTTGCTGCCTGGTTTTTCTCCTGCGTACCATGAGTTGTACCAAGGTTGTAAATACAAGCATGAACTCAGAGGATGGAAAACAACAACTGAGTCCTTTGCATGCTAAAAGCTTTCCATAGACTAGGCCATCATCAGGTTTTTCATTATTCTACAGAACCACTGGCTGTTCCCAGTGACAGCCAGCACCCTCTTTGGCTCTCACCTTTCTGATTCATGACATTTCACAATATAAGCAAGCTTGTTTTGGTAGGTTTTGTAGCTCCTATTGAGATCTGAACAGTTTGATAAAACAGCAATTGCCCTTAGCGGGGAAAGCTTGAAACAATCGTGACCCATTTCTCCAACACAAAAAGCAGATGTAAAATACATGACATCTCCTGAAAAATCGGATAGGTAAGAAAATTGCATCAAATATACAGTTAATTGTTGATATATTCCCAAAATGTGTAAAGAAAGAAGAAGTTTCTCAGATGTCATCACTATAATTCTCAGAACTTATAAGGAAAATATGTCTTTATTTCTTTTATTTCTCTGTGAATACTGCTAAACTTTATGTAGTGTTTAGAGCCCAGTAGGTACATTTTTGTCCATTTGAAATCAATTTCACTTTGGTAGACCCAAATATTTTATATCAGTAAGGCAAGGCTGAAGTATATTCTTCTGCTTATTTGAAGCACTATGCTCTACATTTATAACCTCAGACTGGTATTTTAAAATCTTATCTAAATGATTGACAATGACACATTTTTGTCACTGTATAATTGCATTCTGAAAAAAATATTGGCTTTCCCAATACAGGTTTTTTCTATTTTGCCTGAGAACTTTAGACAAGTCTCTATTTATGTGCATGTGCCTGTCTGCTGCCTGTCTGTGAAGGGAAATTACAAATTTTTGAATATTCTGAAACTGCTTAGGATGCCATATGTTTCTTTGTCTGCATACTATTTTAGTTTCAGTAAAAGAAGCAATTACAAGTATATTTCTAGATCTAAGTATCTAAAAATTAAGGCATAGTTTTAATTTTACAATTCAAGGAAGAATTTCAATTAAAATCATTATTGTTCTTCATTTTTGTACGTAAGGACACCTCATAAAAACACTGCTAATATTTAAGAAATAATTTTAGTTAACAGCAAATTGCCCAGAGGAATTGTACAGGTATGGGTACACTGAAAGATTGCCTTATCAAAATTATGCACTTCATTTTGGGAAAGGATAAAAGTCCTTTAAAATTATTTTTTCAAATGAAAATGTACATGTGAATGCATAGTGATTTTTTTTGAATGCTCTTCTTTTCAAGTATTTTGAAGAAAAGGGGGAAGTGATCATGCAGCCGTGTTTCTATTTTGTCATCAGAATTCGAAGTCTTTTTCTTCTTATAATTATTTTAATTAAATATAATGAGTTATGATGTGTTTACATTGACATGCAGAATGCTTTAGGAGACCTTTTCTATGCACCATATAGTAGTTTTCCATGGTCTCTCACAGGAACGCCTTTTTCCATGGTTGAGTCTTTCAGAGAATCTAGTCATTTTGCAGATGTGAGGCTAATTGACTGAGCAGTGTTTAAGGACTTCTGTTAATTGTTGTTGCATAAATGTATGCATATTTATTTAAGCACTAGTTGGAAAATGTTAATGATTTTTCTTATTTAGCCAATATTAAGCTGACAGGTAAACCACAAACCCTTTAGTGAGTGCACAAACACTTGTGCTGCATCTTTTCTCTCTATGCCTTTTCTATTCTTCTCAAGGTCATAACATTCTCCACTTATATTTCTTGCTGTATTTATTCTGGTTCAGATGGCCACTCCACTGCACTTGTTCTGATTCTCTGAGCAGTAAGATGGCTGCAACTGTAATCCGTGTATTTTTTTTCTCTGGTCTGCAGCCTTGTTTATCACTTGTTTTGCTCTTCTGTGTCTCCCCCATATCCCCATCCCTTGTCTCCAGCTCCTTCCCAAGCACACTTGTACTTACTCCTGACAGGGTACACCTTATAAAAAGCAAGTTTCCATTATGTTAATTTCAGAGTTAAAACTGAGGCTATAAGAAAGCCCTCATAGTAGTAAAGAGAAAAAATTGCTATTCTTTCAGCATCCATGAAAATCATAAATTCAGCAGCCCACTGCTTTCCCCTGTAAGCACTAGATGGCAGCATGGATCACTGCTGCATTGCATCAGGAGCAGAACATGTTAGGAATAAAACTGCAGCAAGGCTTTAAATGAGGATTTTAATTGAGGAGGGAAAAGCTTCATTATGGATGAGCTTCATTTTCACTAAAATTAGTTTCAAAACTCTCGTTGTCTTTATAGAGAGAGACTAAGCCACAATGCTGAATATCAAGCCCAGTCCCCCACTATCTAAGGCAGCCACATCTATTATCTATTCCACGTTAAAATGACAGGCACTCTTTTTCTTCCGTGGCTTTTCATGAAAGGTTGTTCCATCCTGTCTCCCGTATTTAATGAACTTGTATCTGAAAAATGCACTTAAATGCAACTTTATTGCTAGCCTAATGAAAATTCATGTCACAATTGCCCCAAGAACAAGGAACGGTAAGATACAAAGATGAACATGGATAATACATAAAAGTGAAATGATCTAAGGGTGAGTTATATGTCTGGTCAGATTCTTTTCTATACCATTCCTCTTATTCTGAACAGACTATGAACAGTGGTTGAAGATGATGTCTTGCATCAAAACACTTGCTTACTTTTCTTTGCTGCAAGACAACTATTCTGAGTGCTCCTACTCAGAAATTAAAATCAGTTCTCACAAGGGAAGAATGCAGGAGAAGGGGGCAGGTGATTCTGTTGAATCACCTAGAATCATATAGTAAATTGATGTGTATAATTTCATTTAAGCAAAAGTGCATCTCAGACAAAAGAGACATAGAACAATGTAGGTTGAAAGGCATATCCAGAGGCCATCTAGTCCAATTATGTGTTGAAAGCAGGACTAATTTTGATATGAGATCAGTTTGCTCAGAGCCTTGTCAAGACAAGTTCTTAAAATCTCCAGGAATTTGTATTCCATAGGCTCTTTGAAAAAAAAAAAGAGAAAATCAGCAGAAACTGATGCACAGGAAGCTCCGCATGAATATGAGAAAGAACTTCTTTACTGTTCAGACTGTGCACTGGAACAGGTTGCCTAGGGAGGTTGTGGAGTCTCCACACTGAAGATATTCATGAACTGTCTGTCCTATGCCATGTGCTCTAGGATGTCCCTGCTCAAGCAGAGAGGTTGGACCAGATGACCCACTGTGGTCCCTTCCAACCTGACCCATTCTGTGATTCTGTGAACAAGAGGGCAGATGAAGATAAGAAACAGAGAATGGGTCAAATGTATCTCAGTCCAGCAAGGTGAAAATAGTCTTACTCGCACTGGGGGCATGTGTGCACATATATGTGTACACACGTGGATTTGAAGCTGGGGCAGGGGAGAGGGGAGCATCTACACTTACCAGACATCACTGTCTCTCTGGAGGAGTCTCTCCAAAATGAAAATTCGGAATAGTGTATCTTTCTTCCCTTGCAGAGTTAGAAAGGGCATACGTCTTTTATCTGTCTATTCCTGTGGCAGAAACCTTGTTTYATAAAAACCAAACTTCTGCTAGCTGAAAAACTTCAGAACAAATCTCAGCTTTTGTCCATATATATCTCCCTCTGCTCCATTTTCCAATAAAAAAGATCAGTCCCAAGACTTTTACTAGTAATGGTCATCCTTTCTGTTCTAAAAGGCTCTAAGTTGGATACATTCCTTACCTTCTCTGTTGCTTTCTTCATCTGACTTATGAAGAGCTATGCTAAAAATATCTCCAGTTACTTCTTTTTCAGCCTCCATATACTAAAGTCAAATAAGAACTTCTGGTCCTAAGTAGGTTAGCTGAGATGCTGGAATAAATGGAGGGGATCTACATTTATTTGAAAAAACAAATTAAAAAAATCACTGTAAAATGAGCAAACTGGAAAAAAAAAAAAAAGAAAAAAGAGACAAGAAGATAAGTCACTGATATGTAAGTAACAGAATGGGCTCTGTCCTTTTGTTTGCTACTGTATGATATTACAATGGACAAGATACAATATTAATGTTAAATGCAAGATAAACTATATTTCTAGTGCTTGAAAATGCATATTTTTAATTTCCCAATGGGCACACTGCTTTCTTCTTGATAAGTTCCAAAACTTTCTCCACTTATGGAGAAAAGAACTTGTATCTTAAATTCAAATATCTCAGATTCATAAAGATGTGAGTAATATGAGTCCAGTGTACTCAGCAGAAACATTGCAATTGAATTGAAGCAATCAGCTGATGAAATAAAATTCCTAAAAAAGCTTGGCAGGTACAAATCAGCACGACTTACAGATTTAACTACAGTCAAGCAAGCATATGTTAAATACAATGTAAAGGAAAAGTTTCTGTCCTTTTACTGCTGAAATACCAAACTAAACAGAGATCTATTGGTTAATATAGTGAAATGAATGAAAAGCTGATATTCTTCAGGAATAATTTTGTTAATAACAGTTTCTGACAATTTGCTTTACTGCTAGAGCATGCACAAAGTCCTCCAACATCACAAGCATAGTGATCCTCAGTTTCAATTCCAAACCATATTTGTTTCATTTAAAGCATAATTTAAATGTCAGAAAGAACTAAGATCAGGTATAGAAAGGAAAGCAAAGAATTTGCCAGAGAAATACGGTTCAAGGTATTTGGTTTTTCTTCTCTAAAACACATAAAGGACAGAGAAATCAGTAAAGTGACTCTCAGAAGGAATAGAAAAAAAATTGACATTTAATATTTTAGTAAATAAGAATTGTTTGTGTGTATATTTATTGACAGAGAACACAATCATTTTCATGAACTGATAGAGGATAGGATTAGGATTCAAACAGAAGAATGTGTATTTCAAGTGGATAAAATTCTGGAGAAGTAAAAAACATGATGAGTCCATAAAGCATCTTCTAGGTTTTGTTTTTTAAAGGTACACTAGAGTAGTATATAGGTGTAACTTTAGGAAAAAGGCAGGACTGTGACAACTGCTGAATACTACTACTGAGTTGAAATAATAACAAGGAAAGTGTTGAACAGCATCAGAATGTAAAAGAGGTCATGAGTTCCTAAGGCCCTGCAAGAGTAAACCTGAGCCTTGCAAGGCTTTACAGAGTAACAAAGAAAACAGGGGATTCTAAAAAGGATGAAAAAGATTACAATGTGTGAGATAAAAATGCGCTCTGCTAGTCCTGAGTGTGCTCCCTGTGAGCCAGGTCCTTTCAGAAACCCAGGGAGGGTACGATTAAGGGAGTGCAGCTCTGATGGGAGTGCAGATGGGCTCTCTTTCCAAGCCATCTCCCTGACCAGAGCAACTTTGTGAGTACTCACAACTCATACTGAAGGCAAAATTTAGTAAATTACCCTCATTTTTAGTGGGTCAATCCTCTGTCAGTCAAAATTTTCAGTGAGCCTATATGCAGTTGAGATCTAGATCTTGAAATTTTGGATATTTTGCTAGTAATTTTGTCTAAAGTATAAGTGAGGAAAAAAATCTATTTCTAAAAATTCTGAAAGTGGCTGAAGTAGTACATTGACTCATTCTTTAATCATGTAGGTAGAAATGTGTACAAGAGGGATGTTTTTGAAAGCTGGAAAGTAATTAGTTCCTCATGTGAAAACTACAATAGTTCTTGTATATGAAAAAGTTTTCTGTTTTGTCTTCATTAAATTTAGACTTCATCAGAGCACGTTTTTAAGCTAGTTTAATTCAAAATTTTAAAAACCCCAAAACCTAACATTCATAGACTATTATACTGTATACTAGGATGAATGCTCTCACAAATCCTTATTTTCACTTGGGTAACCTTATAAAATCAGCAGCAGAAATGTCCAAAGCTTAATTGGTGGAGAAACAAATATTTCAATACCTGAGATTTCAAGATCAAAAATTTCGGCTTTTTACTTCCTCTGGTGCCCAGTAACATAGGTTTCATCAGAAGTATTGAACAGCAACACCGTGCTCTTGTATACATAGTAATTTAGGTCCTTTATTGTAACTTTTTGAGACACAGTCAGTCTGCTGCCTGTATTTTCCCTCTTTCTAAGCATACAACAATCTTTTGGTATTTGTATCTAATTTATGAGGAAGACACAGTTATTCTGTGAGCTTCCCTGTAGCGAGATTAAATAAATGAGCTTGCTGTTCCAGACACACTTTTTGGTTATTTAACAGCATACAGCAGATAAAATATGAAGGCAAGAGTCAGAACAATAGTTCTCCATGTCCTACATCTTTTTGCTGGTGTCCAGTAACAGATGTTTAGGAAAAAAAGCATAGGGAAACAGGAATATAGAGATATTCCTTTTCTTTGGTATACCCTCCCAGCCTCTTGCAAACAGCACTGTAGATGCTCCCTAACCTGATGGTCAAATTTGGACCACCTTGTTATATAGAGACTGACTGAGTACTGATTCCATTTCAAAATAAGGAAATAAATCTATTTTCTTATTCAGCAATACTTTTGGGTTCATTCACTAGAATGAGTTTCATGTTTTAATAGTGTAAACTATTACTATTATGTGAAAAATCCGTGTCTTCTGTTGAGTAGGATGACTTCTACTTCTTGTAAAACAAGTGATAGGCAGTAACTTTTTTTTACTTAGTTTACTTATTCTGTGCCATTCTTAAGAGATACCGGTATAATCCTTTGGACTTCTGAAGGCCAGGACTTCATTGCAAGAAAAAATGACAAGCAGTCTGAATGTGCTACAAAAGATTCTCAATTATTTATTGCAAATAGCATAACCTACATTATATTATGTCTCAGAGCAATAGAATAGGAGGCAATTCATATCCCCATCTTTGACATTGGCTGGATTGTCATTCAAAGTAATTTTCCTAGCTGGAAACCTACCCACTGAGAATTTATTGTTTCACAATTCAATTGTGCAGAATCCTACCATAGAAAATACTACAGTAGCATTTCCTTGGATTCTCTTCAAGGTGTTTATCAAGACAGGGCAATGCACCATATTTGAAGATTGCTAGGTAAACAAGGAATACTTTTCCATAAAATTTTTAAATTCACCTGTTTTATAAGTGATATTTTTAGCATTCTTTCTTATTTTTTCATCCTATTTATTTTTATGATTCAGGGCTTGCTTTATTTTTTAAAATAACTCAGTAGCTCTGCCAATAAACAAAAATGCCAGGGAATATAACAGATTTGTTTGGCTGCATTTACTGTTTCAGGAAAACAGAATTACAGTTAAGAGACCAGAAAGCAACAATTTTGTGTAAACTGCAGTGGCCGATAACAGCTTTGGGATACTGAATAATCATGCATGATATGGCTGCAAAAATACAATGAAAGTAAGTATCATACCTTCAGACATGCACAAATTATCCATCTGTGTGGAAGATTTTGGAGTAGTTTTGTAATATCACTGTCGTATAAGGTAACTCCTAAAAATAATAGCGTGCAAGGGTATTTGAAATTATTGGTTTACAGTTATAATTTTTAGTTATGAAACATTGTACATACTTCTTTTATTTGTATGGTAACCTCTAGAGTGAATGCCTGTTCCCTTCTTGGAAATAGTATTATGGATCTTTCAAACCTTGTTTTAGATGTAAGTAATCTAACCAAAAATAGTACTATATTGTCTTCAGGTCCATATTGAAATATTATTCTAAAAAAAAAAAAAGAATTTTATCTATTCTTAAAGCTTTCTTTGGTAAAATATTCTTCTAATGAGGGGTAAAAGCAGAATAAGCAAAAGTATTTTTTGTATATTTAACTAGAATGTCTATTCTTTGTCAGAGTATGGCATTTTTTATATTGTACCTATTATTTCTTAATCCTAAATAGTTTGTCTGTGTAAATAATTCTGGGTTTCCTACATTTAGATGAATATTAATACTTAAACGCTAATTTGTATTTATTTAAATACATAAAAATATGTCCAATTACCTCCTCAGCTTTGCTTACGAGTTAGTGGGAGGTTGGTTTATTTTTTTGTGTAATTTATTAGGAAAATCCAGCGGTGGTTTAGCAGCTTTAGCTTTGCCCACTGGAGGGAGTGCCCGGGCATCTTTCTGCAATGTGAGGTAATGCCTCGTGCTCTGCTGGGGAAGTTTTTCTCTTTACAGGTTTAAGGTACAGAAATGAACTCTAAAAGTGTAAAAATACACGGATAGGTGAATAAAAATAAAAAAGAAAAAAAAACTAATGAAATGCTGATCTCCCTAAGTGCTAGACTTTCCAAAACAAGTGGAGAACCCAGGCCAATACAGATTAATAGACACCATTTAAATTTGTGATTTCATTTCCCTCAATTAATAATGCCAGGTATTTGCTAAACAATTTTTCTAGTAGGAGGAAAAAGGGAAATGGAAAGGGAAAGGGAAAGGGAAAGGGAAAGGGAAAAGGAGAAAAAAGAAAAAGAAAAAATAAGAAAAAGGAAAAGAAGAAGAAAAAAGGAAAAGGAAAAGAGAAAGGAAAAGAGAAAGAAAAAGAGAAAGAAAAAGAAAAAGAAAGAAAAAAGAAAAAGAAAAAGAAAAAGAAAGAAAAAGAAAAAGAAAAAGAAAAAGAAAAAGAAAAAGAAAAAAAGAAAAAGAAAAAGAAAAAGAAAAAGAAANAAAAAGAAAAAGAAAAAGAAAAAGAAAAAGAAAAAGAAAAAGAAAAAGAAAAAGAAAAAGAAAAAGAAAAAAGTAAAAGAAAAAGAAAAAAGAAAAAAGTAAAAGAAAAAAGTAAAAGAAAAAAGTAAAAGAAAAAGAAAAAAGAAAAAAGAAAAAGAAAAAGAGAAAAAAGAAAAAAGAAAAAGAAAAAGAAAAAGAAGAAAAAGCTGAAAGCCAACATGAAAAGAGACTTGTGATAGTTTGGATATCTTATTCTATATGCAACAGAATGTGTAGGTCATTGCTAATATGGGATCAAATTGCATGTTTATGAGGGGAAGAGTGTTCCTGTGTGTACATATATCAAATTTTCCATGTTTTACTATAGACAGAGATGTTCTTTGTCACACAAAATGTTTGCAAATTGAAAATAAAAAAAGAAATCCTCTTCATGTTATTTTTCTATCCCATAATCTTTATCAGTTCTCTGTTGTAGTCTTAATTGGGTTACATTTTGTTTTCTGCTCTGCTTATGAAATATTTCCTTCAGTTCAATGGAGTTTTGCATGAGTATGTCTCAGAGGAACTTTTCTCATTGTGCAGTGTATTGTTCTATTGAAGTAAGATCCTGTATCTGTAATGTTAGCAATTTAATTAGAATAACAAGACATTACAAATTAGGTATGCAAAACAGAGATTAGTAGGTGAATGCTAAGTTTGGTAAATAACTCAGCCAAGAGAAATCAGAATAGATTATAAAAGAAAGCGTCATTCACAGGGAAGTTATTTGTTTTGAAATAGATCTTAATACCTTTTTAAATCTGAGTGAAGTGTGAGTTTGGTTTGTGGTAGTTTAGAGCTGGAGACAAGAGAGAAATTTACAGTGTGAACTGAAATAAAAGGCTGTGTAGTGGGGATTCATAACAAGAAAACTTCTATAATCTTGAAACCTGGTAGAAGTACTACAAAGGAGAAAAATCTGACTGCATCAGCTGATTTCAGAATGGCTTTGAGCTGTCAACGTGAAACCATCATTACGATAGCATATATAATTTGCCAATCATCTCAGTCATATTATTTACAAAATAAGAGTAATGCTTATAATTCCTTACAATACTTGTAATTCCAAATACTGGTATTGAGAGTAGACTGATTTAACCTGAAAGAAACACAAAGTAGGAACCTCTGTCATGTTCACTGAAATGATGACTTACCAAGCACAAACAGGCTAAAAGAGTTGTTCAGTTCACAAATTATTGGGTAGGGGTGTATTTCTGTAAATCCATGAAAGACAAAACATTCAGGGTAGGAGATATTTAAATTCATGTATTTAACATAGAGCCATCTGTTACATCTTGCATGGTGCTTTTTAATGAATGGTTTGATGCAGTTCAACTGAGTTTTGCATCTTAGAGAAATATGGCTTATTATGTAATGCAATCAGTTAGAACTGGGCTCCTCATAAAGTAAACTCTCAGCATGATACTTGCATATTATATTATTTAATTGTAAAATATAAGGTCCAGAATGCTGTTTTTCAGTGTCCGAAATCCTTATTTCAGGATAAAGATGACTGTCAAACAGAGCACCACAAGCTGTGTTCCCAAATACCAATCCAAAAAGTCAAATTTTAGAAGGTTCTTACACTCTAATTGCTATGTCAGTGTTGGAATCAGCTGGCAATGAGATTTTTCTGGTTTGCTAATTTGGGCCAGCCAAACTGCAGTATATATTTAGTTTAAATTCTCTGAATCTTAGATAAAATACCTTTACAGTAAATGGAATTACACTGTGTATTTTAATGTAATACAGTCATTTTCATCAAAAGAATTTTTTTTAATGTTATTGACAGAAATGTATGAAATTTCAAATTAAGTTCCACCTAATCAGTAGATTTTATAATAAACAAAAAATTAGCATCATAATTATTTTTATAAAGCATTATTCCCATTCCCTTTTAATTTTTCAAACAATCTCTTCTAACCAGAATTCTCTTCAAAAGAACTCCAGAGGGGTAATTACCACCGTTGGTTTTACCAGCTCCAGGCAGTCAGCAGCACAGCAGGAGCTTTTTAAGGAAAGGATGGAAAACACCACCACTGAAATGCATTCTTGCTCATACATGCAAGAAGATACTAAAGCAGTGAGTTGGTATTGGCTGGGTGTATATAATGATTGCTGACAGGTAGTCTTGCTAAATGATATTATGCTTAAATTTTTTGCCATCTTTTGGTAAACATGTTCCACTGACGTACATGTTGTATGACATAATGTGTATGCTTTTGGTAACATTCGCCATATTAAAAGGTTGAAGAATCAAAGGTATTTTTCCACAAGAGGGGGCTAATACTCCTTACTAGGTTCTGAGTGGTAACCTTTCTTCATCAGAAGCCTGAAACTTAGGCATGCCACTGAGAGAAAGAGAGAGTGAAAGAAGGAAAAATGGAAAGAGAGAAACGGAAGGAAGGAAGGAAGGAAGGAAGGAAGGAAGGAAGGAAGGAAGGAAGGAAGGAAGGAAAGGAAGGAAGGAAGGAAGGAAGG
>JACAXG010000065.1:753484-763859 GCA_018881555.1 Amblyornis subalaris
AGGAAGGAAGGAAGGAAGGAAGGAAGGGAGGGAAGGAAGGAATTTGATGGAACTAGAGTTGCATTTCTGTTATGCCTATTCTAAAATACCCGGTCAACTGATCCGTCACAGTTGAGGAGTGACATTTTAACCTTGGAGAGATTCTAGTCAATGCAGAATCAATAAAATTTCATTAGCAGTGAGTTGCTTTTAAAGAAAGGACTACACRGATATGGTCCATAAGATAATATTTCTTCCAGGGAGCTGAAATTACAGAATTATAATCTAAAATGAGAGAGTAGCTAGCCAAAGTGATTACAAGGAGTGAGGAGTAAAGAAGACTTGATGACAAAAATAAGCTGATCAGTCCTACACCTTGATAACTTTCAGAGCCATTAAGTAGGTTCTTCATCATAGCCTCAGCTGAAATTGGTGGTGGAGCACTCAGATTTGATTTGTATTTGCACCGAAAAAGAATTAAGTATACTTTATAGAACTGAAATTTATATAATATAGAGAAAGAAGGCTAAAACCTACTTATATAAGCTGTAGTACACTGAAAAAAGAGTCAAAGTACTAGTAATAGACTTAAGCAAAAGGAGAGAAGGGATAATAAACATCAAAGTATATGAACACTTGAAATTAACAAATCAGTGCAAATAAATTATACAAAAATAAAACAAAACAGGAAAGTAGTAACATTTCAGCAGTTTTCATCTGCCTCTAGAGAAACAAACTACCATTTTTTAAAAAATTATTTTATTGCTTGTTTTAAACTAACATTAGTCGGTCAATGAGGCACGTAGTGACAGTGGCAACAGCAGCAGCAGGCACTGCAAGTACTGGCACAAAACACCTGAAGGAGCTAGAGGAAGGGTTCCTGGAGTCAGGGAAACCTGAGAGAAAATGCAGAGACTCGGCAGGACCTGGCAGCTCTCCCAAGCAAGGCTAGCGTGCTGAGGGGCTTGCCAGAGCAACCTCGGGGGACATAAATGACTCCAGGGAGTGTGAGCAACCAGGGCAGGCAATCAGAGTGTGGTGTGGCACTTTGCATAGCTGGAGTGTGTAGGAGGACACAGCCACCCCCTAAGCTCCTGAGGTGAGCTCTCCGGGGAGTTTTCACCCGCCCAACTAAAACACTCCACTCTCTGGGGCTGCAGAGAGTGTTTGAGCCTGGCATTAGTATCTGAGGGTGACAGAGAGCATGTGGTATGACCACATAGATGATCAGCCTGGTGGCAGAGCTTATAGAGGAAGTAAAAGGGCTGAGGACTATCAGGAAGTGTGAAATAGACTGGTAGAGTCACACCCTTCCATCTCTGAGAGGAATGCAGCTTATGGAACCTTGACAAGAGTCAGAAGAACCCTGACTCTCTTGCTATCAGGCAGAAGGAGGGGCCAACATCAACTGTGAGGAAAGAAAGAGAAAAGCAGAGCATTTTTCTTCAATACTGAACAAAGGAAATATTAGAGTAAGAAAAACAGAGTTATCATTTCTTGCAAATTTTTTTAGTGCTTGTGTATTGCTTAAGGCTGAACCTTTCAAGGCAGTTTCTGCCTATATGAAAACATAAGCTTTCATTTCGAAAAGTATATCTAGCTTCTGCAGCTGCCAAGATAAGCTAGAATACATGGCCTCAGTGAACCTGAAAGATTCCCAAGCTAGGAGTTAATTAAAATTCCATCCACTTCTAGAAACTGTTTGCTTGTTTGTTTTTATCTGAATATTTTATGCCATCTCATGGTTTCTATGCAGTCCTAGTCATGACTCTTGAATGCTGGAGATTAGCAGTACCAGAGCATTTCTGTTCCTAATGTAACATCAGTATTCTGCACCACTGCCCAGCTCCTGCTGAGAACCTTTCCCAGCTTTCAGACTTATTTTTGGCAAAAAATTATGCCATCTACTTATGGCAGTAGTGAGGCATGAAGTACAGCTATCCCACTGTGGTCCCTGCAGTGTGAATTTGGAATAGGATGAACAATGATCTTATACACATTTCCTGTTGCATGCTGGGACTGTTATACTATCAGTTATACATGTTATATATATATATCATGTATAATGCAGCCTCAGGACAGAATCACATGTGTCACTCTCGTGTTCCTAGAACACATATTTTCAGTTTAACAGATTTAAAAACTTTCTGTTTTCAAGCACTTGCTATTAGTGTCAGCCTGGTCAGCAGTGAGAGTTCACATAAATTTTCTTCCTGATAGATTTTTTCATATTTATTTTTATAGTAATCACTGCATCTGTAAGTTCTGACACAGGAACATCTTAAGCTACTGCCTAAGACTGCTGCTACACTTTCTCTATTGGCTAAAGAAGCCATTCATACAAATGTTAATTTACCTGAAGCTAACTGGATTGTTTCTTCATCTTCCAATTGTAATCAGTGATTACTTGATGACTCTATGCAGTTACAGCTAATTCATACAGTCCATCACTCATACCTTTGATTGCAGAAGAGTCAATTTCCTGCACACAAGTGATTTCTATGTTGTTTAATAGTACTTGGATGGATGGAAAAGATACCTTTTATGTCATAGTGCAATATTCTGAGCTGAAATTTCCGAGGGAAAATTTACATTGAGTGAAATTGTGAACTCAATCAGATACTGCAATTTTGAGATCCTTAATTCTTTTGAAGAGATCCCTTTTTTTGCTCTCTTCAGTTGATGAGACACATTGATTTAGACTTATAATGAAAAGCAGATCAGGTAAAAATTGCAAATATTCAAGAGGTTGAAACAAATGAAGAATGTTTCTCATGAAACTCAAGTACTGAGAAATGGTCAATTCTTTGAAAAGTTGGTTAGAAGAAAGTATTTTATACTGAGTTTGAAGGTCAGCAGTCCTTTTCATAAGTATGTGAACCAATCCAAACATGTGAATCCTACTTGCAAGAGGAAATACTTCAGCCATGTTCACATAAGCATTTTGGAGCAGCGTTCTGGTTAGTTTAAGTAATCCAATTAACAGTTCCAATTTTCAAGTTTGGAAAAGAAAATGGTAATAGTCCATAATGTCCAATACCTCTTTGCTGGAAATAGCCAGTCCCTGTTTCATATTACAAATCAAAGCAAACATCAGATAGTAAAGAATGAATCAATAAAAAAAAAACCTGAATGGAGGTTTTTTTGTACCCAAAGGCCTGCCTTTGAAAATAGTTTATCGTGCTGGTCAAAACTTCTTATATTTCCTGAACTACATTCCTCAATAATTTTCTTTTTTGTGTCAATTGTTATATTTATCTATATTTTTCATACAGATTCAAGTAAGGCTAAAGTAATTAATCTGAATAAAATGTAATGACTCATATTCATCACGTTTTTCCTGCTTTCTGAAGTTCCAAAACTATCCTTTTATTAGACCAAAATAAACCTTGTCAATAATACTGTTAATTCAGAGCTTATGGTAATGAAATCTTCTTCAATTTTAAAACCAGGCAAAAGGCTTTCTTTAATCCATTCTGCCTCACATTCTGACAATTTTATCATGACTATTTTGCTCATATTGAACAAGAAGACCAATCTATATTTTTTTCTATTTTTCTAATATTTTTTTCTTTTTTTTCAAGTTTTAATACTGAAGCCCAGAACTCATGGACCAGACTCAACAGTTTTTGGAATGGATCTGATATACTAACATTTAAGAACAGGTTTATAAGTTCACAAAAAGAGGTATTTTTAAAGATGTTTTAGTACATGTTTGATTTGAATCAAATTGGTAATACTGCTCTGCAGTCCCTCAAAATTCCATGTTCTGATCTCAGACAAAATCAGAGTTCAGAGGAAGAGTAATTTTTATTTTATTGTATTTATTTATTTATGAAAGTGCAGAAGCCTCTTATTTAATCTCAGGAGTCTGATTTGAACCATATCCAAAGTGCAAGATAGTACCAATTTTTATTTTATCCATATCTACTCACCTACATATCTATTTATCTACATCAAAAGACTTAAGACCTAATTCTCTGTTATGCTGCTATTGTTTTATAAAAGCTGGATGGTATGTAGGAGTCTGAAGAAGAGCAGGAATAGTACCCTAATGAGAAAATATCTTCTGTACAGAGCTGATACGCAAGATGTCTACTTCACATTGCTCGTATTCTCTCAGATAAAACAAAAGCCCAAATATGGAACTGGGAGATGGAGGAGACAAAGGAGATAGATGAAGAACATATCCCAGTGATGTAAGTAAACATGTCATATTAAAGCCTAATCAGGGCCTGCTCTAATTTCTCTCCTATTCTCTGTTATATCCTCAGAGACCAAGGAGCCAACTTCATGAATACTAACAGAGATAAAAGAAAAAAAGCCATTGAACCTTGAAATTTTAGGGAGTTTTTCATTTGGTAGAATTAAAAACTTACATTTTCCTGGAAAAATAGAATAATTAGGAAATAGTATCTATCCTTCATGCACAGGAATGCAAAAGATGTTTCAGATAAGTGTGTGTTTTAATTTTAATCAACCATTTCTAGCAGATATGGCTTCACCTTTTCTAATAGTATTGTTTCTTGCCTTGGGAGTTACATAGCATACTGGAAGTTTAATTTATTTAACAAAGTCTAGAAACTCCTTACCAAAAAACAGCAGGTCCACTTCACAACAGTTAAAGATAATCATTGAGTGATTATTCCACTATGATATCAACTCAGTCTTCAAGAAGAATTTGATTACACATATTTCAGCATAAGAAGGCAACTTGAGCTACACTATACTTTTATTGGTAATGTCAAAATTCATATCTAAAGTTGCGCATGAAAAGACATACTGGTTGCAATACTGGTGGAGTTACATTAAGTTACCATGGGTCTACATAAAGAATCTTCATTGAATTTTCAGTTGTACATTGTTGAAATGGTGCAACCTCGATGTTACTCCAAATCTACATCTCTATAACTCAATACAAAATACATATAAAACAGTGCTTATTCAATACGTACTTGCCAATGAAGTGAAGAATTGAAAAGTCTCAATCTTTCTGATCCTTAGAACCCTTCAATTAAAAGATGATTAGTTTCCATGTTAGCCATCAGATCATCTGTTGCAGGAGTTTCTGCTTCAGTTTTTAACTACTTCTTTCTCCTTCACCTTTTTGAGACCTGATAGCTTTTCATTATAGCAAAGAAGCTAAATTAGGATGAAGGGGAATAGAATAAGTTTCTGTAAAATAGTAGTCAGGAGCCAAGTTTTCATCCTCCTTCTTCTGAGTTGCTTCAGTCTGAACTAAATACATGAGAGAAGGTAATGGAATACTGTAACCATATTGTCATATTCCTGAAAGACACCATTTTTTGTGGTGATAAATTTCCTCTGTGGATAAATCCTTCTTGTCCCATGGCAGAGCAGGAGCCAATTTCAGACAATGGCATACTTCTGCTTGCAAGGGAAGCCTGTGTGTCCTGCTGTTTGAAGGCACAACTACAGTAGGCTTCAAAAAGGAGAGACAATAAGGCAAGCACAGGAAGGTGAACAGGGGGTCCATTTCAATTCTTACACCTGACCTTTGTGCAAACACTGTTGCAATAGAGTTTGCAGAAGGTCAAACAGCCTTGCATCTTGCTGTAGATTTATTTGATGTGTCTCACAGGCTCGCTCCGTCTTCAAGAAGGGGTACATCGAGGCACAGGAACTTGGTACACAGAGGACACCCTTTGCCTATGGAATCCTGCATGCTCATCTTCTTTTGAACACTATCTCTTCAACACTTCTTTTCCCTGTGTCCATGGGATATGGTGACTCCTTGGTAGGCTTCACCTTTCAGAGCAAAAAATTATGCAGGGGTACCACTCCTTAATGGATTCAGCCTTTCATTTACAGGCCTGGCACTGGGGGTTTATATGCTATTTTGTTCACTAGTACCTTCAGATTTTATTGGTAACATAACCTAAAACATACCACATGATTGGTGTTTGCACTGTGAGCACCTGAGAAATTTCCATCTATCCCACTTTTCAGAACATATCTGGTTGGTTCTTACCCTTCCAAATGAGCAGCTATATTCAATACCAGTATTTTCTGTCAGTTACTGTTGTCTGCCAGCAAGACAAATAGCCATGCTCTGCCTCCAAGCAAGGTCAATACAAAAGTATTACTAACAGTCATTAAGAAAAAAGACTCCATCCATATAAAAATTACATATGGCATTTAAGAAAACAAAGCTAAATAATGCTCATATTGATTACAGAAAAATACAAATGTGAGATAAAAATATTTCAATTCAGAGTAGAATCAAAATATTTGAAAAAGAAAGCCAGTCTAATTAGCATTACTATAGAAGTTATTTCAGAATTGCATTATATCCCATTTTCTTCACTCCAAATTAAATATACAAACTTAAGCTTTTTTAATTAAATATTTTGGGTTTGAATACCATATGCTGGTAACAATTTGCTTTCGAAGCATTTTGGTGGGGTTTTATTTTTGTTAAAAGCATGTATAACAAAGGCTTTATGAAATGGGAAAAAAATGACAGGTTGCTTGGTAACAGCAATTTGAAAAGTATCTTTGAAAATGTACAATGATAGTTGCCCTTGCGAAAGTAGAATTTCCTGATGCAACATTGTCTGTAAAAGCTATTGAAAATATAACTGAGGAGGAGGAAATTGTTTGACCTTGAATACTTTAGGATTCAGTTCCTTGTGATATGTTAAAAAAAAAGTTGCAATATTTTTAAATCTAGCCTGTCACCTTACTTAAACAAACAAACAAAAAGATAATACAGGTTTCAGTTGAAAAGCAACATAAGTCCTTGCAAGATGCAATGACACACTTACAATTACCTAAATAGTTTTGAATTAGAAGTTCTTTTCTGATGTGATGCACTTCTTGAGAATAAGTTATGACCATGATTCTGCATGTGAGTAAATAGAGGAGAGAAACACACACACTTCAAGAGACTAAAGATTTTTAAAATTTGCCTTCAGATTACAAGTTATTTTTGGTATAATTAAATCTCACAAGTAACACATCAGAAACTTCTAGTGCATTTTTTGGGTCCTACAACAGGAATTACATGAATTCTACACTTAGTTGTATTTCTTAATTATTTACAACATTCCAATAGTCCATCTCAACTTTCTCTGAAAGTACAGGAATAAATAATTCATTGAGGCTTTTTACTTAAGGGTCAATCCTTTGAGAAAATAGTACAAAATTAATAGAGTGCAGATTGTCTGAAAACAATGCCTCAAACCATTTTTGGCCACAGAAATTATTTATTGACTGGGAACACCACCTTTCTCTTCAAAAGTTCTAATAAAAAATTGACAGCTGCTGTGAGGGATAAAGGCAAAGGTATTGCAGAAGAAAGTACATACACATAGGGCCACTAAAATGATTAAAGGATTGGTCAACTGTCATATAAAGACAGTCTGAAAGAACTGGGAATTTTTAACCTGTAACGAAGATGTCCCAGGAGAGGGAGAGGCACTTACCAACTTGTGTAAGTACCTGATAAAAGATGATACAGCCAGATTCTTCGCACTAGTGCACAGTGAAAGGACAAGAGGCAATTGATACAAACTGAAACACAGGAAATTCCATTTAAACATAAAATGAAATATTGTAAGGGTGATAAAACACTGGAACAGATTGTCCAGAGAGGTTGTGGAGTCTTCATCCTTGGACAAGTGCAAAACTCAGCAGGATACAGTCCTGGGCAACCTGCTATAGATGACACTGTTTGAACAGAATGGTTTGGACTGTAGGATCTCCAAGTATCTCTTCGAATCTCAACCATTCTGTGATTATATGTGGAAACTACTGGGAAGAAATGACTATCAAGTCTTGGTTAAAACACAGTTTGGCAAGAACTTATTTCTCCTGTCCAGACATACAGATTGAAGAAATGTAATTATATCTGTTCTGTAACAATCAGTGAAACATGCCAGAAACTTGTATAATTCATAGAAAGGGGGTTTCTGAGCCTTGGCAAAGATGATGGACTTGGACTCTYGCAGTTGCAATGAAATGTTCTTACTTGTATTTGATGCTCACACCAGATGGCCAGAAAAACTTGGCTAGTAAACAAGATATCAAGTCCATGATTGTGATAAATGAGGCAGTTCACATTGCTAAATTTAAGTGTTTAAATATCTTCTGAGGGTGTCAGTGTTCATAATTTCAAGTCTAGTTTCACAATATAAGATGTGAGATCAAAGAAGTAGAGTTCAGCAGTCAAACACATAGCTGGATGTTAAGTTTTAAATTGGTGTTACATCTGATTCACCATTCCATTGACAGTAGCATCAATCATGGTCCATTCAGTTAGGAGATGGACTCGATGATCCTTGTGGATCTCTTCCAACTCAGAATACTCTGTGATTCTGACAGTGACAATTCTGCACTAGTCACACTCATGAATCACTTGAAGCAGCCTGAAACCCTTTCTGATTGCCACCAGTCAATCAGGCTGCCTGGGGTGCTGTCAAAACATTTGAAATGACACCCACTGGAGTGCACAAGAGCTTCTAAAGTGGAAATCGGGAGTCTAAGTGTTGTGAGCTGAAACATTACTCTAGAAGGAAATCCAGTTTTAATTAAATTCATCAAGTAATGAAGAACATGACTGTGTCAGTGATTAATTACCCTCACGTTTTACAGATGCAAGCAATTCTGAAAAGAAATTTTATCAAAATGGAAATTATTTAATAAATGGTGACTGCAGTCCTGAAATACATCACACCACCTAGGGAATGAAAAAAAAAAGATATTTGGACAAATTGGTTTTTATTCATAAGACAACATAAACTGCTGAGGACAAATTATGCCAATGTCCTGGATGGAAAAATTAGGCACTCCAAAGTGTACCTACACAGCATTTGATTGGCAGAAAGAAGGAGTTAAATATAGAATATACTTTGAAACCCACCTACTTGGTGCCTGTTATGTGTATGTGGAGTCTCGCTCTGAAAAGTATCCTATAGCCATGCCTAGAACCATGCTTATAGGGTTATAAACTAGACAGATCTATATGATCCTGATCTTTAGGACTGCCTCAATGAAGTCCCTAAGATGAAGTGCAGCTGTATCCACTTTTACTGTAGGCATTTATTTGCCAGCATATCCAGAATAAAGAGTTATACCTTCTAGAACATAACTAGGTGTGAGACCGAGCCCCAACACAGCCATGATGTTGAATTTATGCACCATTCCTCTTTCAGAGATCTCAGAGCCATGCCCCAAAGCAATAGAGAAGTGCTTTTTAGGCTCTTAAGCAGCAATATATTGCTTGTTTTCACCCTATCACGTGACTTCTAATTTGTCACATTCTTCTTACTGAATGCACCTTCACCAGGAATAACGAAAGTCTGTTTAGTTCACATCCTTACAGAGTAAGTTTTGGTTCTCATGTTGAGGAGTACCTTCAGTACAGGTATCTCACTGAGCAGCTGCAGTGTGAGCTGCAGGTTGAGCTCTGGGTAATGAGATCCCGAGAGAAGAGGCCGTGACCTGCCGACCCTTTGCACAACAAAGGGCTCAGGGACCTGAGGCCCAGCCAAGGCACCGGATGTGCAGAGACACAGCAGAAGCCCACGGCACCCAGACTCTCCCGTGCTCAGGCTGTGACGGTGTAAAATCCCGGGGGTTCCTCTGTTCAGAGTCCCTCAGAGACACCAGCTCAAGCTGTTATTTTGTTATTTAGTTATTGCACCATGATTAAATTATTTGGAGCATCTGGATGTCTGAGACTGTGATGAGAAACCTGGGATTGAGCCGGTGGGGAAACGTGCTGTGACTGTGTGAGTGTGGAGGGTGTAGCTGGAAAGGGGACTGAGTCCCAGCTCAGGAGGTGCGAGAGTGACTGTGCCAGAGGGCTCCTGGATGGTCAGACAGGAGGGAGGTAAGGGAGGTTTCCTTAACACTCAACGGACAGATGTTTAAAGAGAAATTTCCAGCAACAACTTCTGTTTTCATCAGGATCCTTTACAACCACCATCTGATTTAGGAATTCTTCTGATGAAGAGAAATGCTGACATTCTTTGAATGAAGTCCATGATAAACAAGTAGATAAAGTGATAACGGTTGATCCTGCAATATTCAGAGAGGATTTGGGATCCTTTATGCCCTTTGATGCAACCCATGTGGCTTTCAAGTGTTCACCCTGTGTCATTTTGCCGGGATTAAAGGGGTTGGGATGACTGAGAGATGTCTCGGAGATGTTTTATTGTTGAATCAGTCTCATCTTTATTGAAGGGTGAGAGAGTAGAAACGTGTGAACAACATCTCTACTATCAAAGGCAGCAGCAATTACAATAACAATAGCAGCAATAGCAGCTGCAGCAGGCACGGATGTCCCTGCAGCAGCAGTTGAGGTAGCAAGCTCTCTGCAGCAGAAGCTGAGGTAGCTAAAAAGTTTTTTTTCTACTTTTTTCTACAAGGC